>APFE031107534.1:0-19171 GCA_000404065.3 Pinus taeda
CTATGGACTAGAAGCCAAGTTTCCTTCATCACTAGGGATCCCTGTCATGAAACTACCATAGGAAATTCAAGCTGAGCCTAATGATATGCAGAGGAGAGTGAACCAAATTATATGTCTACAGCAAACCAGGGACCAAGTTTACAACAGAGTTCAAATCCTACAAGAGAAGCTCAAGAAAGCTTTTGACAGGAGAACTAAAGCTGAGGATTTTAACATGGGTGACAAAGTTCTCAGGTGGGATTCAAGGAGAGAAAACAAAGGAAAGCATGGAAAGTTTGATTCCCTTTGGAGAGGGCCATTTGTCATTCAAGCAGTACAGGGAAATAACACCTACTTTCTCAAGAATCTTGATGAAACCAATTTGGATGAAGGTGCTGTCAATGGCAGGATGCTCAAGCACTACTTTAAATATCACCCATAATTGCAATCTGAGTTTATCCTTGTACATAGGCTGTTGTATATATTTTCATATATGTAAAAACAAAACGTCTTATATTTTTCTGATAGCTGGCAGTAGTAGGTAAATAAAATCAGAGATCCACCAAGAAGAGAAGTACAAAATAGCATGTCAAAGCAATAAATCTGAGAAAGTTGGCACACATAGTCAAGACCCAAGGCAATCTGACCTGCTGTTCTTGATCTTTCAAAAAGAAAAACCATCCCCATGTGGAGCCACTGTTGGATACCTATACCAATAGGTTTCATATTTCATGATTGGCGATCAAAGGTCCAAATATGCTCTGCTTTGAATGCAAAGATCCCATATTCCCATAAGGAGATAAGGTGTGTCTCAGTCTTGATAGGAACTCAATTTTGATGGATGACCCAACAGTCTAAACTGGATCATGCCATATTTTTAAATTTTCATGTTGTAGAATAGAGAAAGAAATCTGTCCAAACTGTTTAATCTTGGCAGATCAGTAGCTAGGTAGAGGAGCTAAGGCTCCCAACTGTTTAATCTGGGCCCTGGAAGGAATAAGGGTAGCCCTACATAAAAAATGAAAGCAAAAGCCAATGTAAAAGAAAAGGCATTTAAAGGGTTTGCTAGCCTAAATGCACCCTACAAGAAGAAATGAAAATGTTAGGCAAAATAGTTGGGTAGGTAGATGGGGTTGCAGAAGTGGTGCCTCTTTCAAGACCAAAGTTGCTAAACATCTACAGCAAAATCAACACACTGGAGCATGACTAACTTCCCTGTTCCCATTTGTATATCACTCATTACTAACACCCTTTCCCAAGCTGTACAGAGCACAAAAGTTTATGTCTTTTTCATGTTCTTATGGCTTTGAAAGCCACATTTCTTGTGTAAAAAGTCTTTTCATTTTGATCCACCATTTACACTAAGTTATTTTCAAGAAGACTTGGGTGTACTGATCCTCATCCATACTCTCCCCCCACATTAACAGCTAATCCTACTATGTAATTCCCCTATCTCACCCTTCCCTATTAGTATTAACACCATGGTGTATAAACCCCAAAAATCTATAAATATCCCTCCCCTGGCATTATAGCCATATGGTCTGTTTAAAGGGGAATCAAAATGACACCTGGTCACTTTGATGAACCTCCCAGGTCACCTCCTCTCATTCCATGTCATTTTGTTCATTTAACCCTCAAATTGCAAAGAAAAAATCACAATAAAACCCCTCCTACCCATAACCCTTTTGCAAAAAGATGACACAAAGTTCCCCGCCCTTAAAAACCCTTTTTTCCCTTCTCCGCCCTAAGACCCGTTGTTCTAAAGTTGAAAAAAATTAAATTTCAATTAAAACGCGCGGGCAAATAAACCCACAAAACCCAAAAACTATGGTTATACACCCCCCGCGCCCTTTTATTAAATAAATGTCAAATCAAAAAGGCGGGTCCCCACTGCACAAACCCACCGGCATGTCCCGATCACCGCTAGCCGTCAGATCTTCCGCCCCCCCATCCAACGGTGGGCGGTCGATTCGCCTACAAACGTGCCCGACCTTTTGCGTCCGGGGGATGGGCGGGATTGCCGCCGTACCCCTGCCACGCGTCAGGCGCGGAAGGTGTTCGCTGCCCCCCCCTCCAAACCACTTATCGCCTGAGGGCCTGCCGGGGAAACCACTTACCGCCCTTCCCCTCACGCTGACGTCACGCCTCCGCCAGCGTGACGTCACCCCGCTTTTGACCGCTGCCGTGCGTCCACGTCACCCCGCCCCACGCATTGCCCCGACTACCCCGCCGCCATGGCCATGCCACCTGGGCATCCATGCCACCTGGGCATCCACGTCACCTGCCACATCATCTCCTCCGTACTTGGGCCCATCATGACGTCAGCATGACGTCATCACAAAAAAGGCGCCAATTCACCCGAAATGCATAAAAAGGGGTAAAAACCATTGTTTTTTATCATTCTCTGCCGAACAACCTGGAGCTCAGCTGAAGGCGAAATTTGATTTCCAACGGTCAAAAAGCAAAAGTCATCCGCTACAATTGTTTTTGCCCCCATTGTCGACTCAACCATATACAATCCAACCACTTCGACTGCTGCAACTGCCCATACGCCACTAAAACAGGTATTTTCGCCGCAGGCATCCTCTTGCCCTCTCATTCTCCATGTAAATCCTGTTTCCTGCTCAAGTTCGACTTTAATTCAAGAAACCATATGGTTGAAATTCACCTTTGAAGCTACCAGTGAGACCTCTGTAACCCCTACACAGAAGAACTTCCAGGGAAACCCGCAACCAGCTGTAAACTCTGCCTAATTTTTCCACAAAAGAGCAGCTACAAGGCCCAGCCACAAGCTAGAAGCACTACATTGGCATCCTCCTTCACCTCTGATAAACAAATCCTCTGCAATTGACCAGCTATCCAGCTACAAAACACTCTGCTATATTAAAACAGAGTGCCCCACAGATTAATTAAGCCTGTGACAGCCCTTATACTTCCAAAACTGCTCACTGCAAACAGAGAACAGTAGACCCCTTCATACCAAGCTTGAGGCATAGTGAAAACTACCAGCAAAGACCAAAACAATGGCAGCTTCAGCTGCTCTGGATGCTTTACCCATAAACTCTCCCAACAGAGAGCTAGAAGCTATACCTTTGGTGGATGATGATGCTCTCATCACAGATTTTGTGGCACAAAGAAACCATTTGCAGACATATTGCCAATTGAGGAACACTCACTTAGACGACAGTGACCTGTATGGGGTCTGGCAGTACGAGTGGATCACGAAGCTAGCAGATAGCCAAGGAAGGTGGAAGCTCAACTGTCCTATTGTGTGGACCCCAGAGTTGGTGCGCAGATTGGAAGCATCAGAGGATCAGATCGCTTGCGCTGTTGATCACTTGCTCGATCAGATTATAGGAGGATTCGCGGTAGAAACTGAGTTCGCGGTAGACATTTCAGTTAGCTACAGCTAGGCAGAGCGACACTTTCTCAAAGGGCTGCGAGGTAAGTACATAAAGTCTATGAATACTTGGATTAAAATGTTATTGTGTGAAAAGAGGGTTATGTAATTACCTTGATGTTCAAAGCTACGCAAAGTGAAAAAACCTATAGAAACAAAGGAAGTAAGGGACCAGAGAATAGCCCTTTGATTTCACCTCTGCGAGGGGACGAGGAAGAGCTCACGAAGTGTGATCCATTTGATAAGGCAGAGGATTCCATGCTTACCACTCCCACCCACATTGCCACCAGCTTCACTACCTTCACCTCCATCTTCACCCATACCACCTCTGCCACCACTGTGAGTCAATATGCAAGCACGATAAAGTTACTTGTGTTCAAGGGAGTAGGAGATGAGGATCCAAACCAATTTTGGTTCGTGATAAGAGCCGTCTGGGAAGCGCAAGGAGTTATAGATGATAATATAAAGAAAGCGATGTTAGTCAATGCCTTGTAGGACCGCGCACTAACCTGGTATATTAAGCACTCCAATGATAATCCAAATGCAGGGATCGCGGATATCCAAGTAGTGCTAAACAAAGAATTTAGCAGGCCAAAGTCAGAAGCACAGTCGATCATTGGGTTCAAAGAAATCATGATGCTACCAGACGAAACTCCTTGGGAGTTGGATCAGAGGTTGAAGTGTACGATTCACGAAGCTAATATGAATCTGATAGATGGACAACATCGCGAATGGTTTGTAGCATCGCTAACAACGCATTTAAGGAGCGCGCTATCACAATAGAAGTTAATGACTCAGGTAGAGGCGATGAGGCTACATGAGACCCCAATGCAGGATCCTAACTTGGGAGTTCAGCAGATCCACAGGCAGTTGAAAAACTTATGCCTTGAGATGCAGAGTCTGAAATATGACAGGACAGCTCGCCCGTAAGTGCGCGAAGAGGCATGGTGCGTAAAATTCAACGGTTAGGGACATGATAAGGACCATTGCTCGATGTTCGCAAATTACCTCTCGAGAGGTGGAACGATTCCGTTAAGACTGGAAGAACAAGTATGACCTAGCGCGGCACCTGCTTTGTGGTGCGCGATTTGTCAAATAGGAGGGAAACACGCTACGGACAACTGCCATTTGCTAGAGAAGTATACACAAAATTCGTAGTAATTGTTCTATAACTTTTGTAGGTTAGTGGGACATGATGAGCGCACTTGTAGAAGCTATAAGTTAATGATGGATAGAACTCCCACCTACAGAGTTCAGGCCAAAACATGACCCCTAGACCAGAACGCAAGAGTGGCACGAACAAGATTTCAGGGGCGCGGATGACGCTGAGGTGGAGGAGGACCTGGAAGAGGTCTCAGACACTTGATATGCTACAATTTCAGAGGGCCAGGACATTATGCCCATGATTTTACAAACCCAACGCGTCCATCATGTATGCATTATACCTTGTTTGATCATGAGATGAAAGATTGTCCTACGCTGATAGCTAGGATACGTGACAAGGGAGTGCTACCGCCTCCCCCAACTCAAAACCTATAGATGATGGGGTCTGAGCCGCGCGAGGAAGATCCAAATGTGAACATTGTGCTCCGAAGTGGAATCACGATGGGAGATGATAAAGGCAAACAACCTGAAGATAGTACTTGGGTTTGCAATTCTCCGGCAAAAGAAGCAGAGTTTGATTTGGAGCGCGCTAAGGAAACCTTCATGGAAGCTAAGAAGAGTTTCGCTGGTGCCTCCACTTCAGGAAGAAAAGATAGATCAGAGCTGGAAATGGACCCATCTATGCTTACAATGTTCCTGGAAACATGCATGAAGTTACTGGATAGTAAGGCGTAAAAGGATTGCAAGAACTCATTAACAGATGCGCTGGGACCGCACCAGGAGAACCATGCGTAGTCCAGAAGATTAGAAAGCATAAGACAAGGATGGGAAGAGAAATGAGGTTAACTACGTAGATTGGAGAATATGAGATGGACCAAGTAATTCTGGATTTAGGATCAGATGCGAATGTTCTGCCGAAGTAGACATGGGATAACATGGGGAGACCTACGCTGCAATCGCTCCCATTCAGCTGTGAATGACGAACCAACAGAAAATAATACCCATGGGGCGATTGCAGGGAATCACTGTGGATATTGAGGGAGCGAGCACGCTAGTAGACTTTGAAGTAATAGAGATTGTTGATGACATCAATCCCTACATTGCACTCTTAGGAATTGATTGGGCCACTGACTTGAATGTGGGGATTAATCGGAAGAAGCACAAGATAATTTTTGAGAAGAAGTCTTTGAGCGTAGTTATACCTTTGGACCCTACTGAAGAATCGCGCTATACAGAGCCGGTGTTCGACTATGAAAGTGATGATGATTCGGACTGCATCTAGAAAATAACCGCGTGAGAGAAAGATTGGGTTAATCCCACCGCGGACGGATGGATCTCATGGGAGCACAAAATCTCATATACGTCAGATTCTGATGAGGAGATAGAGTGATGGAAGAACCAGTTACATGAGGTGACTACACTGAATTGTAATATGATGACAAGGTCGTTGCGTTGCGTATTGACGAAAGTGAGGGATCTGCCTACTTAAGATGGGTTAAGTAAGGTAGATACTTTCTTGGATAAGTTTGAAAGGGAGATTCCGAAAAAGCAACATTTTCAGGCTTTGAATTGGGTACCGCGCACTACGCCTATGAGGTGGTGGGGTACGCACAAAGGGAGCTTTGAGGAATGACGCGAATGTAGGAGAATGATGCGCACATGTTTTGGGAAGCCTAAGATGTGATTGACAGATAAATACAATGGGCAAGATAATCCGCACGCATATCTAGCCAGGTGGACAAATAGTGTGCTGAAAGAACAATCACGTAGAAGGTTATCCACACGGAAGAATTTGACAAGGTGTGCAACGTGCTGAGAAAGGTATGCAATGCATAGCGAAGTGGTTGGGACCTGCGCATACTCGGATAGACGCCTTTTAGGTTGGTTGATAGAGTAGAAGCCGTAATACCTATGGAGTCTATCATGTCTAGTTCGTGCCTTGTGGCACTCGCAGGGGTAACAGACCACGGAGCCTTGGAAGAAAGGCTCACATTGTTAGAAGAGCGCGAAGACGAATGGTTGGGACTTGATGAAAAGATTTGCAGGGTGATCTTATGCTCCAAGAACTCATGAATGAAAAAGTTTGATTGAGGGAGAAAAGCACCATGGTGGAAGTAGAAGTCAAGAAGCTTGAGGAAGGAATAAAGAAGGACTTTCTTGATAGAAAGACCATAGTGATAAAGCAGGATGAGCTCAATTACATTGACAGACTTGGGGAACATTGCCAAGAGTTTCTCAGTTTGCTGCATGGGATGGGACCGTCTGTTATTAAGGAAATCACAGATAGTGGCGCGATATAGTTAGAGAAGTTAAATAGCGAACTCTTCCCAGGAAAATTAAATGGCAGTCGGTTGAAGCCGTATACAGGTGGCCCGACCAGTTGACTAGCCATAGGAAGCACAGTCTTATAGCTCCAGGAAGCTGAAAGGAGGTGTAGACTATAAACTACTTTTCCCGAGAGCTGCGCGATATCAGGAACGCGCGTAGTAGCGAGGTGACACAAGGTCCGCGACAGCGCAAGGGTAGCTGCGCTGCCTCACAGGTTGGCTGGAAAGTGACCATTATAGTCACTATTCACGATGTGATGCTTGGTTTGAGACCAAATGGAGCAGGCGATAGGAATTAAAAGCAAACTTTATGGGCTAGATTTCGGAAATTTGCCGCCAAGGGAGCATTGATGGACCAAATTTGGGGGGGAATAGTCGAATTCAAATTCAAAAGGCACTATAAATTGCAAAGGGCTACCCAACAAATAACACTTGGCCATTTGAGAATTGAGCTATTGTGCGCCCAAAGATTCATGAACCTTGATTTGTTCGATCTTTTGAAGTCGAAGGCATTATTTGAGCGCATACCTGAACCATTGAGAGATTTATGGAACAACAGTATGACCACGTCAGAGGAAGCCATGGATATCAGAGAGATGACCTCTGAGGAGACCGCGCAGGCCATGACGATAGGAGACACCCCAGAAAGTGCCAGGATAGTTGCAGAAATCCCTAAATCGCCATGCACACTGAGACCCAAGAAAGATAAGCAACCTATGGTACCGGTGCGCGTGTCCCCTAGAAAACTGCTAAGAACTAAATTGACCATGGAAGAAAAGGGGAAGACAATCAATTTGGAAGCCGATGAGGAAGAGGAAGACCTTGAGGAAATCCTGGTGGAAGAGGAGGAGGACGAAGAAATGGAGGAAGAAACCCAGGGTGCAAACCATCTGACCAGCTTTCCCCATATATGTTCCTCCTCGAAAGGGGAAAGTAAGGGTGCCCAAGGACCTAGATGAGAGCAAGAGCTTTCTCCAGACTCTGCTGCTACCCGATGATATCGTTTTTGATGGAGTGCACTTGGGATGGGTACCGACTCTAAAATTTGAAGACTGGGATCTCACGGACCATGAGAAATTCCCACATCTGTAAATCGCGCAACTAATGCGGCCGAAGAAAAATACAGTGGCGGGAGTCATAGAGTTGGAGCTACACAAGTGGTTGCGAGGAGTAGAGAAAGCACAATTATTAAACCTGATTTGGGTGTCGCATTACCATTGCGCCCCAGTAACTATTTTTGTCATCAGGCAACTGCTTTGTCTGGTGCATGATGGGTGTTTGTGGCTGGAGGAGCCCATCCCCATCACAGACCACCTAATCCACATAATTACCTGACTCCCTTGCAAGGGGGAGGACCCAACAAATATTTCAGAGGGTATGAGTAACAATTTGGCCATCGGGGAGGCCATGAAGAAGAAATTCAAGCTGGAGAAGAAGAAGAGGGGGTACACGATCTCTAATATTAACAATAAGACTGTTAGAATCAGAACACAAATATTGGCTGGAAAGGTTATGTGGAAGTTCTGTGCGGATGAGGTGCCCATGCTGGTGGTTGCACTTGCCACGCAGTGGGTAGAGGGGGTTCAGTTTAATTGGCCGGAGTACTTGTGAAAGGAGTTCTTGGAGAATTGTCACGAGGCACAGGAATAGGGGAATACTTTCCATTATGCATGGCTTCTGCTATCCATAATGCTGGTGGCTTGGGAATTGCTTGAGGACAGCCAATTCCCCATGGTTGCTAAAGATCTTCAGGAGGCAACAAAGTACGCTTCGCCGTGGATAACTAAAGACACACAGAGAATTAGAGACAACAAGATATTCTAGGTGTTCATGGAGATGAACATCAGAATGGGGATTAATCACAAGCCACGGTTATCACCCACTTTCTATACTAGTCTACAGAGCTTCATGGAGTTCAAGGTGGAATTTCATCATGTATATATTAGGGCACACAAGGACCCCACAAAGAAATGGAACGAGCTCCCCTACCTGGTCATGGACGATGTCATATTCGTCGTGCTCGAGTCGTGGCCACCGGAGTGGCGTGCTCCAGCCAGCTCCACAGTATAATTAGAGAAGTTCACTTGCACAAATGAAAAAAGAGGAGGCAAAACTGCAGATGACGTAGTTGGCAGAGAAGAGAAGGAATGAAGCAACAACGACCAAGGCACAGGAGGCATGGGACACTAAGAAGGCAGCAACAAAACAGTAACAAGAAGCAGAGAAGGAGCGCGAGGGCCAGAAGTCACCCTCACCTGAATAGGAGCCCGAAACAGAGGAAGGTGGCGTAGACCCACAGATAGCGTCCACACAATTGAAGCACTAGTGCCCGAGAGAGCAGGTGGGGCTGCAGAAGAAGTCAAAAGCCTCCAAGAATTATTTCAACCTGATCACCCTCATGGAGGGGGATCTACATGACATAGGGGAGACGAGGCGTGACGTCACTATGGAGGAAAATAAGATGGTGTTGGGGGCCCTCCAAACACAAATACAGGAGTTGCAAGTGCACACTCCTCAAGCTGGTACTCTATTGACTAGCCTCACAATAGTCATAGCCGCAACTAAGGAAATGTTGCGCACCCACATGACCAACACTATAGTGCTTCCAAAGGGGGCACTAGTTACAGAAACTAAGGTCGACAGGCCTATGGTCAGTGCACTGAAGGGAGTTGGGATAAACATGGTTGCGCTCCAGCTAGAGACACTCTATGTGCTGTAGGATGGAGTGACTGCAGAACTGCAGGCTAGGGAGAATCGCGCGCTCCAGGTGATGAGCAAGCAATGAATTAATATGGAACAACTGAGCCTGCAACATGATGAGGTTGTCACAAAGAATAGGCAGCTAGTGCAGGTGGTCGAGGAAGCCTGCCAGATGGTCCTTGAGTTGGCCATCCTAGCAGAGGCACCAATAGAGGTGTGCATTTAGAGATTAGCAACACGGGTGCGCGAGGCAAAAGGAGAGATGGCTAAGGTTTAGCTGGAGCTGAACCTTCAAATAGTTGAGCCACAATTGAAGGCGCAACCTTCAACTCCACTAGAGATTAAAGAACAACGCACTAGCGCCATTACAGCAGGAATAACGAAGATCAACAGTGCAGTGAAGGGATGCACAAATTTTTTTGAAGAATCATTCGGGTTCCTCACCACTTTGCAGGAGGACCTTAACATACAACGCCTAGAAATAGAGGCATGTGAGCTGTAGCAACAATATGACAACATAAAAGGGACCGTGCAGACGGTGGCCCTTACATAGAGGCTCGAGCGGATGCAGCAGGAAAAAACACTTAAGGACCAGGTAGACGTTGTGTGACATAAGGAAGTTATCTTGAAGGAACACGCACAACCATGGATTGATGAGGCGTTCATCATTACAACCTCGAATGAAGCCAAGATCGCGTAGATGCAGGGAACACACGAACAGGTGCAGGGTAATAGTTCAACTACCATAGTCTCTAAACAACGCATCCAAGAGGTGCAACAGGCAGGTGCTCAGTGCGCTACCGATCTTGCAGTAGTCCAGGAAGAGTTGGGAGGTCTCCGGGCGAAGATCTCCGCACCGACAGAGTGACTCAAGGGCAAGTCACGATGTTTGTGTTGGGGGCCTGTTGGGTACGGGATCCCCCAAGGGAATTTTTGGGCTAAAAGCCCAGATTTTGGTCAATAAATGTAAATCCGATGTAAAGACTCCAAATTTTGTGGGCACGGAGTGTGAAGTTGTAAATGAGTCATAGGGTTGTCAACCCTTAATTTTGTAATGTAATGTCGGCTTTAGAGATCTACCCATGGTCCGTGGACCATGGGATTGTATAAATAGAGCGAGGCTCTAATTTGTAAGAAAATAGGATCTAATGATGGAATAGAAGGATAACGTAAGATCTAAGTGTAGAGTCAAGTCTTTGGGTCGTAGAGTAGGAGAAGGCTCTGCAACTGAGTGTGCAGAGGCCTAGTAGTCCGCAGCTAAGTGTGCGGACCCCAACAGCTAAGTGCGCACGACAGGTTGAGTATGTAACCGATTGAAGCATTAATAAAGAGAGGTTTTATACCATTCTTGTGTATTTATTTATTGTTTTCTGCATTGAATGTATTGGGTATAAATAACATTTCCGTTGTTTATATGATGTGCGAACATATATTATTGTGCTGATTAAGTAAATGTGAGATAAAGTATTTGTTTACATGAAGTTAACAAACATTTGTAAGAAGATAAGTAAGATACATAGTGTAATTTGGGGAAATAGTGCAGATCACGGACATAGCAACGTGAAAGCACCTCAGCCCTTGGTGAGGGTTGCGTGAAGGTGGCTATAAAAGATCGCGAAGGTATCGCAGGTCAAGATAGAGCGCAAAGTGATCTACGCGAAGGTATTCATAGTTGGACTAAATCGACCCCTCAAACATCTGAAGGGTGCGGAAACTTGGTTCTAGCATCCCCCCATACTGCGTCGAGTGAGACTTCAGTATGCGCACCGCGGGCTAATGCCGAAAGGGCCAATAGTGTAGGGATTTGTTTGGCTAATTAACTTCAAACCTGGGTTAAGCCCCATCAAGCCAACATCTACCTCCTAGTTTGCATCCCCCTCCTTGGGTTCACGGTCTAAAAATACATCTATGTAGTGGGATTTTCCCTTGGTACACCAATGTCCTTGTGCCCATGGCTCCTGACAAGTAAAGAATAATTTCCTCAGTTGAAGGTCTCTCCTAGTCTCATCATCCAGTTATCACTTCCTTATCCACTCCTTCTGAGAAGGTCTGATGCATTTTCCCTTCTGGGGAAAGATGGTTTAGTAGGTGTTGGAACCCTTGTCTTTGGAACAAAATCTAGCGTGTCTCACGCTTGGCTAATGGCATCCTGCAATGATACTAGCCTATAAGATCACACCTAACCTCGTAGAGGCTCGATAAAAACCTTAATAAACAACATGATCAATCGCTCTTTGGAAAAAATCTGGAACCATCACCGCAAGCCTTTGAAAATATGCTAAGTAAGCCTATACACTGCATGTTTGTTTTAGGTTAGCCAACTCCATAAAGTGCAACTATGGATCCTTCCTATGAATTCTCTCCACGAGCCTGTGAGTGAACTCACTATAGGATGTGATGGACATTCCCAACATAAGAACCTTTCTATCTATCCCTAAAGGGTCACACATTTGCCCCAAGTGTAACTAATACATGATATCGCCACTCCTACGCATCACCATCCAAATGAAATGTAGCAAATCTGATGGCATCTTCCTCTTGCATGGGATTCAAACTAAGGTAGTGTCTATTTCCTAAATCCATGATCTCGTAGAACTCTTGGTTGAACCATCATACCCTGGTAATATCACCTTCCCTGCTAACTTATGATTATCCCAATTTCGATTCTGCTTTCCTCCTCAGAATGAGGACCCAAATCCCCTATATTTTTCCTTTAGATGGAAGTAATATGCAAAGGAGAGTGTCCTTCTGATTCTGGGATCCAAGGTGTCATACTTGTTAATCCCATCAGTGAATGATCTAATTAATTCCATGAATACATCAACACACCTCTCTCACTCTGGTTCCTACATGAAGTGAGGCATAATAGCCTAGGAGTCTGACCATATGTGGGTTATGCGTGGATGTACATGGCTCCCTTCTCCTATTCAAAAACCTCCTTCTTCTTCATTGTTTCCTCCCTCACCACCTTCAGGTCCTCTATGCATATTCTACAATTGCAGAGCTAACATCTGCGTCATCATCTTCATCATTTACTGGTTTGATATTGCCAATTCCTCTAGTAGTGGGTCAAGCCCTCCCTGCCTAGGCTGATCGTCAGCATTGTCCCCCATGTAGTCTCTGGTGTTCTCAAACTCTGTATGAGAAAGATGCTCAGGCTCGTGCTCTCTACCATGACCTCTTCCTCTCCCTCTGCCTCTAGGACGATGAACAACTCCACCAAAAGGTTCACTCATGACATGATCTAGAGCCCATAGTTGGCCAAGAACATTCTCTAATACCACTATAGTGTTCTAACTAGAGAAATACAATGAAATATCAAAACATGAGCTAGCTACAACAAAACAAATAAACATGCAATGAGAAAACTCCACAAGAACAACAAGTTTAGAACATTGTTGAGCAAAAATAATAGAGTTGAGCCATTTTATTAAATATCCAATGAGAAGTCGAGTAAAAAATATAGTGGAATGTGTGCACCTAGGCTTGCTTAAGCAAGCATGCAAAACCTAGGTGAGAATGAAGAAAACTCCACGCTGAAATGGCTTATTGGTTGCATGCTCTGCCCATAAATTTATTATTGTTGTTGTTGGTCCAGGTAAATTGATATTTGAAGCCTCAAATCTACTCCAATTTTTTTGAAAAATTAGGACAATGATCTCCAACTCGGGACCAACAAAACCCAGCAATATTTTGGCCTAATTCCATCCTCCCGAAATTACCCAAAAATGAAGTGAAATTACCCACTTCCCAACTCTGCATCCCACGAGAAAACATAAAGGTGCTCCACCAAAAGTTCTCCACAAAAATAACTAAGAAATCATTGAAAGATAGTGTTGAAAAGATAGAGTGAAATTCCAGTTATTTTCCGACACAATATTGCAACAACTTCTCCAACAAAAATGACCCACCTATTATAGAGATGAAATAGCTCACAAAATGCAGGAAAAGAAATATCCAATTAGCTCCAAGTTTTCTCTCCTAGGATGACACTCTAATTTCACAGAAAGAAAATTGGGATTCTCTGCTTGGAAATCCCTGTGCTAAACAACATTGTTTGACTTAGCTCAACAACTTAAACAAACCTCTGATTTAGAAATGAAATTCCAAAACCTGAGAGATCAAAATGAGGCCCCAACCTTCCTTTTATTTTTTCTTTCACTTCCTCATACCATCGTACGAGTTTTCCCATACCATGGTTTGATCCTTCCGTGGTTCGGTTTCCATACTTGGTAAATCCACAAATTAGCTTTATATTTTCTTCTTTTCCTAAGTCTCAACCATTACCTTTTCTCCAGAATTTATTAAATATCTCCACAACTTGTTTCTTCTCATTTTATTTAGATATATATATCACCAAAATTGCAAAATTGGGAATTTCCATGTCAATTTTTTTAATTGGGGATATGACAAAAAACTAGTGTAAACAATACAAATCAAGATTTGGCCACAATTCCTCGATTGGGGTGCGAAACGGTACATATTGATAATCCCAATGCATAATGGATTGTGTCCGAATCCCACAACAGATCTCCGCCACCCTCCACATGCTCCACTCACATGGTATGGTGGCAGTTCATAGCAAGGTAATTAATTTGAGGGGGACAGGTGGCAATAAGGCTTAAATGCAACATGCTCATGGTCTTTGTGGTGTTCATTCTGGTAAGCTATTTGTTTGTGAATTGGTTCGTTATCAATGCGACAAAGATCTCGGCCAACTTCGACAAGAGACCGTTCCGACCCCTTGCAGAACCTAGGTTCGCTTTCCATCGGCTTTGCCTCATTGTCTCAGGTATGTACTCTGTCCTCTGTTCCTGTTCTATGTCATGGATCCTTTCTCCTGTTTGTGGGTTATAAGGGACATAAGATCTAAGATGTGTAGGAAGATAAGGAAGGATTGGTCCTGGGATATAGGTTCAGTTGTCTCGGCTCTATACGATGGATGTTCTATTTTCTTTACCCCTGTATCGATTCTTTATAGAATTCTGTTAATTCATATGAGGGTTTTAATAGTTAGGCTCTTGAGATGTTCATGGCTGATCTAGCTCTTCACCATCATATCTAATTTGGGTTGTATATGCAAGTTTGTGGTTCTGAACGAAATCCATTAAGGCCTCTACATGTGATTGGTTTAAGGTCTCTCTCTTTCTTCAATAATTTTGGATATTGTATGACCTATGCCTATGAAAAGTTCTTCTCTCGCAGGGCCCTGACAGGTAACTGACAACAATTTTGGGTTTTGTTTAAGATGCGAATCTTAACAATATTTATCTTGATAGGTGCTCTGGTAGAGGGAATTTCCTAGCCATTCCCAGGTCCTGGACTTCAACTCACTCGGGGTTGCTTGTTGGTATTTCAGTTAAGTGTTTGTAGGTTAATTGTTGGGTATTTCGAAGTAAACTACATGGCTCATGTAGCAGTTGGAAAAATCAAAGCCACCCTTGGCTCCAATTGTTGTGGGAAATAGGTTAAATCATAACCTTATAATTCAGGTTCCTCCTCTGGTAAACCCCGTGGACGGAAGGCCACCTCTTGGATAATTGAGGACGCAACGAGGGCATACCATGTAGGCTCAACCCTGGTCTGCTAGCTTATAGCTCAATGGGAAGTTGAGCTTAATGAGAAAGCAGGTATTCTCGATCCAGATTTGGAAGGATGGAAGGATTTGGTTCCAGACCTGGGCCACTGTCAAGGTTGCACCTCCCAATACAAGCAGACACTGCACTTGTATTAGATGATGAAAAGCCTCCTAATGAAAGCATTGGAACATATCCCCTCCGGATTGGTCACGCAGGTCGCAATTGTCCTAGATTATAGTCAAGGTTTTCAACAGTTAACATTTCAGCTACAACAACAAAGTGGTTGCCTCAGTGGCATTGAGAGGCACATCCCTTGCATATTGCAATCTGAACTCCCTGGATCGACTGCTAAAGGTTCGACCCCAGTTGATTCTGTAGAAGAAGAATAGTATGATGGTTCCCCTCTATTTTAGTTTATAGTATATGCAATAGTTTTTGCGTGTCCATTATTTCCAGTATGTTTATAATTATCTATATGTTAGAAAGTTCAGAAATCAAACATTGATAACTTGGATAGATAGACTGATTCTATATTTTTTCTGGATGGCTTATCATGCTATTAAGTGGCCAACATATATGGTTTCCCTATGGGCAGGTTGAGGCCACCTAACCATTCTGATGATGTATGTATCCTGCCCATTTTTGTGAAAGTTAATGAAAAAGAAAGGAACTACCAAACTTACAAAAAAAATAAAAAATATTTGGCCATAATTGTTTTTGCTGAATTTCGACCAAAAATCCATCAGAAAATCCAAAACGTCACACTTAAAAACTACTCCATTGTTTAATGTGTGGTTCATCTTTATGTAATAATTAATTTTTATGAGAGTTTAGGCTAAAGGCATAGATATCTTGAGATAACGGTGGAATGTGTGACTACATTTAGAGAAATTATATTAAATAGTCTCTTTACCTATACAACATAAACATATCAAAGCCCATTTCCATATTCTTTAATTTTTAAATCACATCTCATATTTTTACAAGTGACTAAGTTTTGATTTTTTTGTTTTTTGTTTTTTTTTGGCAGGTCCATGCATTTTCTATTATATATTAGGAAAATTTACACCACACATCTTGACTGGGTGGCCTCAACTTGCCCCGAGGGGAAACCAAGTCTGTTGGCCACCGGTCAGCGTTATATGCCATCCAAAAACAAAATTGTTTTAGTCTTTCTAGCCAAGCTAGATAAGTCTCAATCTCATGTCCAAATACTGCATAACTATTATAACTAGCCTATGCAACAGGAAACTTAAGAGCTATATGCATAAACAAAAACTAAGCTTGAGGAATCTAGTCTTTCTGCTCATTGGAGACAGAGGCTACAACAGTAGGATCTTCTGGAGCTTCCCCCGACATTCCATACAGCTCTAGGATGCAAGGGTGTGGCGGTCAATATGACCCATCCTGATGTCCTGTTTGTGCAACTGAAAGAGCATTTTTTCCATGTATTTTTTATCACTGGGCAGGCCCTACACTGTGACCGCCATCTCCACAGAGATTTGTTCCATCACTTTGCCAAGCAGAATTTTCATTAAGAAATACAAGTAAAGGGTGCGTTTGAACTACGTAATTCTACCATGGGTATTCCCTAGATCAGGGACCATAGTCCTCCAGTAGTCGATCTCTTCCTCTGGTTCACTTTCCTATTTTATCTCCGCTTCCCAGTCTTCAATCAGCTTCCAAATTCCTTTGTCTGTCTCATCTCAGTATGTCACTGTTGGCTTTGCTGTGAGGTGCTCGATAGGCTTATGGCCCCTGCAAGCTTCCGCTGTGTTCAACCCCTTGTTTTCCCAGTGAGTCGAGCCTCTCCTACCTCGACCACACCCTCTCATTTCTCGAGCCATAATCTATACAGTGATGCCTTGTGGACAACCAAACGAAGTTAGGTCCGTCAACCCTTGCGCATCATCCCATCGTCATTGTTCATACAATGCCTCTCTTCCATGCTTCACCATCTGCGGGTTAAGGTAGCCCAAAGCCCACATGTGGCCAAGGGAATTGGGTTTCAGACTCATCTCTCAGAGCGCCTTAAAGTGCCCCTCCCCCTTGCCATGGTGCAATTTCCTATCATCTCACTGCATCTGGAACCAAGCCCTTAGGCCCATTCGGAGCCTAGCTCGGCACTTGCTTTTATACCTGATTCTAGCTCCCTCAGCCAGCAACTGCTAGCCATGGGTATGCTTGCCCCTCCCCTCTGTCTTGAATACTACACAAGGTCCCTAGCTTTGCCCTTACTACCATGTAGGTGCCCATTTTCCCAGGGTTTTCTTAGCATTCTATTGTCATCCCGACCCCCTGCCCTCAACTCTTTTGTGCCTCTCCCTTCAATACCTAGCCCTCCAGGAATGGAAAACCTGCTATCCCCTATTCCCCTAGTTTGAGCAACTAGGTAAAAGCCTGCATATCCTCTCAACCCACCATTACCAATGTCGTTGCCAAGATTTTGGTTCGAATGGGATAAAAACAAAATGCAGAGCTAGGCCATGGCACTCCCTTTCCTCCCCCAGTTTCTCCCATACAATGCTACTCCCCATTGGGATGTCCTCTTGCCCCTCCCTTCCACCCAACAAAAACCCAGCTAGATCATGTAATTGATACAAGAACCCAACCAAATCATGGAATTGATACATGAGCGAGACCGAATTACATACCAAGAAATTGTTTCTTGTCTGCAGCCAAGGTGCCTTCTGTCTAGTCAATTTAAAGTCTTAAATTGCTCTACATAAATTATCAATCCGAGTATCATAAACTGATGAAGTGTGGTGCACCATATGTGCTTAGTTAACCTTTTTCTTACTTCATTGTTTTATAGTTTATGTTGTTTTTGGGGTTTTGTTCTTGTTGGTTTCCTAAAGTGTTTATTGCAAATGGAAATCCTATTCTAAGGTCTTAAGAATACTTTTAAAGGTCAAGTATGGATGTAGATTTCAAGACAAGGTTTATGTCCTTTACAGTAACTTCCAAAACTTAGCACTTCAAAAGATCTCAAAATATGTTATTGATAAAATCAGTACTTGAACATGAATGTAAATATGCAGCTACTTAAATCAAACAAAAGATGAAATATTGATCATGAAATCACTATCTCTGCTGCCCATCTAATTACAGAAATACAATCTAAACTATTGCACTCAAACAAACCAAAAATTGCAGACTAACGAAAGCAAAATCAATTTACTTCACTTATAATCTGATAGCTCGCCAAGTAGCTTTTCGGGGTTAAGCCATGGCTCCGGAGATAACGCCATATAACATGAAGAATTGATATATGAATTACCTACTTGCAAATTAATGAAAGCAAAATCAAATTACTTCACTTATAATCCAATAGCTCGCCAAGTAGCTTTTTAGGGTTAACCCATAAGTCCGGAGATAACGTCAAATAACATGAAGAACTTGATATCTAAACTACCTACTTGCATAATGAAAGTAAAATCAAATCACTTCACTTATAATCTGATAGCTCGCCAAGTAGCTTTTTGGGGTTAAGCCATGGCTCCGAAGATAATGTCAAATAACATGAAGAGTTTGATATCTAAACTAGCTAACAACAACAAAGAAATAAGACTGAAATCAAAGCATAATTGAAATTGAAAAGCTTAAGAAAAAGATCAGTAGAGAGGAAAATCTCATGTCACTATTTGATGCAAAAACTTGTAAAGAAAAACTAATCTACAATCAACCGGTTGAACACACTTGCATGAATTAAAATTGCATGAATGGAAAATCTAAACTATCAAACTTGAAAGCAATAAAATGACATACATGAATGAAATCAAAACAAAACTACAAAATAAAATCTACTCTACCTTACATTCCAATATGCTCCATGACATCTACTTCACATCTCCTTCCATGTTGAGAACATCAAAGCTTTATTCAAATTATTCAAAATTACAAAGTACAACAAAGCTCTCTAAAGCTTTCCAAAACTATCAAGGAAGAACTACAAACTCCAAGCTAAAGAAATAAAAAGCCAAGCTAAGCTAAGACTAACAAATGAAGGAGATAGATCTCCTATTTATACAAAAATATGAGAAGCCATCTCATTAATGAGAGTCCATGAATCTCTCCCTCTA
>APFE031107534.1:20693-39730 GCA_000404065.3 Pinus taeda
ATGCAAGCCTCAAGGTGTTTTTACAAAGAACTTAGACTCAAAGGACTATGGACTCAATAATTTGCATTGAAGCAGGACTTATTTGCGAAATGAAAATGACAGGAAATGAAAGATGAAAATGGAAGATGGCAATGGAGAGCAGAAATGGAAATGGGTAATAAGCATGTGAATGAGCCTCTTGCTTTTATTTGTGGATTATGAATGGACAAAAAGAGATGGAAAGTGTATGTGAATGTAAATGGAAAGTATGAAGTGAAATGAGGTGAATGGTTTATTATGAGGTATGGATGTGATGGAGACAATAGTATCCGAAAGTTTTTCAAGTGTTTGGATCTGATTTTGCATCAGCATATTTCCTCTTTGTTGCTGATCATCGTCTTATGAAACAAATTGGTCTCTTAGAGAGACACCATTGACTTGTAGTCATTTGTCCTTCCTCCTGGAACCTACAAAAAACTAATACTTCTTCTGCAATGAAATGTGAGATTATCAAAGGAGAGAGATGACCAATCTCTCTAGTTATGATATTTACACACAAAACTAAGAATTTGTATTAGTGAAACAAGTTCTCAAAGGGAAAATCAAAAGAATTTATACCTGCTTTGGAATTAGTGCCTCAAGTTGAATGTTACCTCTTTTCAGCAATTTATTTCATCATTTACCATTTCAAACTATAATGACTGATTTCACATTTTGTAGATCTTGTTGAGATCTTTCCAATGATACTTGAATCATCAAAATCTAATTTCGTATGAGAAAATTAGGTTGATTTGAACAATAAGGTTTTTTTTTTAACTGGAGAACAACTACGGAATTAGACTTTAGCTGCGGAATGTACACAACTTCTGTAGATAAAAATATTGAATAAAAGTTAGTCATTCATATTTCATCATCAGTCCAAAATTAATCAATACCTTCGGAAAAGTGAGCAAATAACTTATTCATTTCATTGATTCAAATTTATTTATTTTTTCAACTTCTAAACTAATTGTTATACTTAAATCAAAAGATCTAACAATCTATTTTTAGTAATAACATGTTACAATACCTGCAGCAAAACTCCCTTAATTCGTTTGTAAGTTTCTTCCTAAACTATGACATAAAACAACTCAGGATGCTGTAGTGCTGACATAACCGTCTGTCATGACTCTAAGATGATACAAAGAATAAATACAACAATAACCTGCCTATCTTTACATTTTCACAAACCATCCTTTCTACAAAGCATCTAATTTCTTTTCATATGGCCTTAGTAAAAATTGAGTTAGCTCTCTATAGGGTTTGAATCACCAGAAGCAGTCTCAGGATCTTGAATGGGTGTCGCTATTGGTATTTCCTTCTGTCCAATGTCTCCATTTGTTATCTTATATGATTCACGTGGGCTCACCATTGCCTTTTCAACTTCTTAAAACTTTGTAGTTGCCCCTGGTGCATGAATTCCCACACTTCAGGCACTCCAGCTGATAGCGATCCCCATATCCAACATGGATGATGTCTCTCATGCCAACCTTCTTTTTCGTGCATATTGAACATTGGACATCTGCCATCTGCATTATTTGTAACTCTTGAGGCTCTTGAGTAGTTTTTTCTTTGCTGTTAAACTATCCTTTAATTCTGCAGGTGACATGTTTAAAATTCTTAAAGGTTCCAGCTCGTTCTTTAGCATACGTGTTGCTAGTAGATGTGAAAAGCTTCAAGGAAGAGTCGTATTCAATTGGGATACGTCTTGCTGTAATTAATCGTTAAAACAATGTAACAGTGAAGTGCGAGTTAAAGACGGGAGGCATCAAAGGCGGGAGACATGGTGGAGTAATATTGAGTGCCAACACACAATAAGTTCCCAAATCGGATTTGTTCTCTCCAACAACGTAGATCAAAACAATAGACTATTCATCAATTAAAATCTGTTTTTCTTCACGTGGCATGCAAAAAGAGGCTTCAAAGAACTAAGAAATCCTCTCAAACCACCACGAATTTCTTAAAACTGTTTCTGGGTTATCTAATTGACCCTATCCCCGAAAAAAACCCATGTTTTATTTTTTCCAAATTCATCTTCGTTTGGCTGGATCATACAGTTGAAATTTGACGGTTTTTCTTGTTTTGAGTTTTTTTGAATCGCTGCATTCGGCTTGTAAAAATCGATTTAAGAAAAAAAAAAAAAAATAAATAAATAAAAAAAAAATAAAAAAAATAAAAATAAATAAATAAATAAATAAATAAATAAATAAATTGTTTTCAGATGCAATCAACGGAAAATGAATTAGTCAGTTTCAGGGAGGGGATGCCGTAAAAATGTTTCCTATCATATTAAGCAAGTGCTTTAAATAATGAGATCTATTCTAGTTGGAGCAGCTCAGAAGTTTGTTTCAAACACTTGCCAAAGAAATAGATGGGAATCTTATAGTGGATTCAAATTTGATGCAAACCCATGTGAGGTTGGAAAAGAGTTCATGTCCTGATCTTCAGAGGATGTTTTTTTTTTTTTTTTTTCGATTGGTCCTTGAGATAAGATCATGTGGCAGGCCAAAGTCATAGTCATTTCTATGCCTCTGTATGAAGCACCAATACAATACTGAGACCAAAATTATAACAAGCAGTGCAGCAGAGAAACCCAACCCAATTTTAGCACTAACAAATAAGCCACGTTTTTTCCAAAAGTATGGACAATCTGGTAGAGAAGGCACTCCATAAAGGCCCTAATTTTCTCATAAATGTTACCAGGCATCTCCATATAGGTATGGTCTTAGTTGGGATGTTCTGGCTGAACGAAGGATTTTCACTAACATTGGCTTGCTGCTGCTGATTACAAGAGTCAGGCATACAACTAGAGGAGGCTTTTGCAGATTTTTTTTTTTGTTTTAATGTTTGTACAAGTTCGTTTTAAGGCCAAAACTTGAACAGGGATGCAGATTTTTTTATTGAGGCCACAGTGAAAGCTAGGATTGAAGATAGCCATAGATTGTTTTCCTTTTTTCTTTTATGAAATTGTGAAATTTTATAAGAATGATTAATGGTTTTCAATTTTAGGCAACAAAGATTTCAAGGTAAACATGCTAAAGACAAGACTTTGACTGAGGCCTTAAGCTGATTTTTTATCAATCTGGGCTGGGTGGCTAGGATAGGATCCATGTCGGGACAATTCCGGAGGTGCCCATGTGGTCAGTTTCTTCATTGGATGCCTATAACCTGCTAAGCCTTGAAATTCGCTGCGGAATTCATAGTTAGCTGTAGAATCAGGCTGCATTCCACAACTAATTTGCAGAATCTTATTAAAACAGGACACAGTGTTTTGAGGACCACTACAGACCATAACCAGTCAATCTTGGATAGTTGAACCTATCAAAGCAGTTGTTTCTTTTTTTTGAATCAATTGAAATGATGAAGTTTATTTTGTCTCCTTTTTTTTTTTTTTTTAACATAACAATTCTTTTTCTCATCCTCCAGATCACACAAAGTGCAGGAGGAGAGCATACTCAAGAATTATTAAATTTTTTTAGATGTAAGAAATAGGTTCTCATAATTACACTTCCCCGAAAATGGCGCGAAAATGTCTAGTCAATTTAACGTCTTAAATTGCTCTACATAAATTATCAATCCGAGTATCGTAAACTGAAGAAGTGTGGTGCACCATATGTGCTTAGTTAACCTTTTTCTTACTTCATTGTTTTATATTTTATGTTGTTTTTGGGGTTTTGTTCTTGTTGGTTTCCTAAAGTGTTTAATGCAAATGGAAATCCTATTCTAAGGTCTTAAGAATACTTTTAAAGGTCAAGTATGGGTGTAGATTTCAAGACAAGGTTTATGTCCCTTACAATAATTTTGAAAAATTAGCACTTCAAAAGATCTCAAAACATGCTATTGATAAATTCAATACTTGAACAGGAATGTAAATATGCAGCTACTTAAATCAAACAAAAGATGAAATATTGATCATGAAATCACTGTCTCTGTTGCCCATTTAATTACAGAAATACAATCTAAACTATTGCACTCAAACAAACCAAAAATTGCAGACTAACGTAAACAAAATCAATTTACTTTACTTATCCAATAGCTCGCCAAGTAGCTTTTCGGGGTTAAGCCATGGCTCCGGAGATAACGTCAAATAACATGAAGAATCGATATCTAAATTACCTACTTGCAAATTAATGAAAGAAAAATCAAATTACTTCACTTATAATCCAATAGCTCGCCAAGTAGCTTTTCGAGGCTAAGCCATGGCTCCGGAGATAACGTCAAATAACATGAAGAACTTGATATCTAAACTACCTACTTGCAGAATGAAAGTAAAATCAAATCGCTTCACTTATAATTCGATAGCTCGCCAAGTAGCTTTTCGGGTTTAAGCCATGGCTCTGGAGATAACATCAAATAACATGAAGAATTTGATATCTAAACTAGCTAACAACAACAAAGAAATAAGACTGAAATCAAAGCATAATTGAAATTCAAAAGCTTAAGAAAAAGTTCAACAGAAAGGCAAATCTCATGTCACTATTTGATGCAAAAACATGTAAAGAAAAACTAATCTACAATCAACCGGTTGAACACACTTGCATGGATTAAAATTGCATGAATGGAAAATATAAACTATCAAACTTGAAAGCAATAAAATGACATACATGAATGAAATCAAAACAAAATTACAAAATAAAATCTACTCTACCTTACATTCCAATATGCTCCATGGCATCTACTTCACATCTCCTTCCATGTTGAGAACATCAAAGCTTTATTCAAATTCTTCAAAATTACAAAGTACAACAAAGCTCTCTAAAGCTTTCCAAAGCCATCAAAGAATAACTACAAACTCCAAGCTAAAGAACTAAAAAGATAAGCTAAGCTAAGACTAACAAATGAAAGAGAGAGATCTCCTATTTATACAAAAAGATGAGAAGCCATCTCATTAATGAGAGTCCATGAATCTCTCCCGCTACCTCTAGAGTCTTAATCAAAATAAGAACTGATAAGACACTTATCTTCTTAGAGTTTCAATACAATTAGGAGATGTGACACATATCCTCATGATCCCATGATTCTTTCCATTCAAATTCGAATTTGGCCTTAGAGTGCCACATAAAGGTCTTTTAGAAGCCTCCTTTTAACCTACACATGTCAACAATCGCAACCCACTTGTTAGGTATAAACATATGCACATTATTTTCTAATTTTAACTGCAAATTCACTTAAAAAGGTTAAGAATTAATAAAGTTTGGAAAAACATAAATGTGGCCCAATGATAATGAAAGTGGGATGAATATAGTGACATAGTAGTGAAATGAAGGTGAAATGGAGGTGATATAATGGACATAATAGTGAAAGTGTAATGGAAATGAATGACATTTTCAAGACCCAACACCTTCACCCCTCTCCAGCTTTAAGTCACCTCCCGTCTCCACAGCTACTCTCACTTGCCTGACACGTCGAATGCCTTAGCCTTCTCCGCCACCCTTCCTTATTCCTTCCTTTGCCACCTTGCTAGCCCACTGTCCTTGAATTCATATCAAAGGACACCACACCCCCTGCCTTGAGCATGTGGGGGACAACAATAGTTATGGTCTTTTTACAGTTCATATCACATCCCAACTTGTCCCCTCTGACACCGTCCCTCATCCCGATCGGGAGGACCAAGTTTTGGAACTTTTAATAATAAGAAGGAAATAACAAAAAAAACCAAATATTTTTTTTCACTGTAAAAAGTTAATTTTTTGTTATTCAGAACAAAATTAAAAAAAGTACATAGTCATTTTTGTAAAACTAGTTTTTCAACTCTTTCAAAAGGTTTCACAACTCTATATAATTATATTTGCCTGAAAGATTCCATAATCTACAATAAAGTAAAAACTTAGATAGAAAATTGAGAGATATAGATTTTGTACAATTTGATCTACTATGGAGAGAAATTCTAAGCGATACAATAGCTATATAATCTGATATATCTAATATACAAAATCTGAATAATTACCTTCAACAAGTCTTAAAAAAGGATTTGAAAATTTTGAAAATTCAGAGAATTAGGAACCGGTAGACTACTTTGTTGAATTTTGTGGAATGTTGAAAGGAGTGCCTGATTATGATTGTGTAGGGAGAGCAATGTTAAAACATGAAGTTTATAGGAATGGAGTGAACATTTTGGACATAACCACTGACAAGATTTTCAAAGAGAATGGTACCTGGGTTCAAAGTTAAGGCACTTTTTAAGATCTTCTCTGCATTTTTATTAAACTCTCTATATATATGTTGAAACATGATCTCTTAAAAGTGGATTTTTGCCTCTACGATTTTGTGCTTCCAAGCAAGGTTTAGGACCTCCAACTGGGATTTACCTATCAACCATCCTATAACGCATTTGGAGTCACAAAGGATATGGTTGTAGTTAATGTTTTTTAAGTTAGCTAATATCATAAGGGCTCAAAATGTTATCAACTCCGCTTTGGTGTTAGTCCCATTTCTAATTCCTATTCTGAAAGTTATAGATATGTTTCCAGGTAGTTTAATCCAACTTTCCTCCCTCTCACCACAAATTTCCTTTTCGTAACTCCATAAAAAAATCCAACAATTAGATCATATGAGATAACATCGAATATAATCCTCCTTAGGCTTATGCATTAATGAGAGAGGTATTCTCTAAATAGAGAAACAATTTTGGAATATGGAGGGAGAACGCTTATTGTTTTCAAAGATAACCCTATTCTTGAGTAGCCATATGCCCCAGGAGACAAAGATAGGAAAAGCGCATAGAAATTTATATTTCTTTGCCCAAAAAAATAGAATATCCTCAAAGATAGTCTGGCCCATATTCTATCTAATGCCCAGTTCCTGAAGGACAGAGTACTACATTTTCTAAGTTGTAGAGAAGTTAACAAAGAGGTGGTCCACAATTTCTTCATGTTGCCTGCATACACAACAACCATTTGGTCCCACAAAGCCTCTTTTCTGCAGATTCTCCTATGTCAAAATTTTATTATGTAGGACTAGCTGATGAAGCATTTTATCTTATTGGGAATATTCCATTTCCATATAAGTTTATTCCACCATCTGTTGTCTTGAGCTGCTTTAGAGTGAACAATAACTTCATAGGCATGAGTGGCTTTAACTTTTCCAGAAGAGGAGTCCCAAGTCCAAAACAATGAGTCCTTGGAATTGTTTAAGCACACCCCATTAACAATTAATTCTTTTACAAATAGATTCCATTCCTCTGATAAAGAGCTAGCCAATCCCAACTCCACTTAGGTCAATCAATAGCTCTTTATGGGCAGAGAAAGATCCACTCTTTTTACATTCGGCAGGTCGTAGAGATCATCTCTTGGCATATCACAAAGATATTAACAATAAATATATATAAAAGGTTAAAAACCTATCTTTCAATATGTTAAACAATGTTTAGAGAATTTTGAAATTATTTATTTTGCGTAAATTTTGTGCATTTAAATGAACGAGTGCTTCAAACCATTTTGGTTAAAATGTTTTAGGTAATTATAGAGAGTTGTCGAGATGAACCATTGTTATGCTAGTATTCAAAATTTAAATATTTAGATGGTATTTTTCACTTATATATATATAATATATATTATATAGTAAGTGGTTGGATACTACATCTTTACATCATATCCAATACATCACCACTGATAGGGCGGGAAATTGAACCGGTGACTTCATGTTAAGGAGTACCTTAATAGAACACCCAATTGCCATCTATCCAAAACCTAATATATATATTATATATATATATATATATAAATATAATTAATCATTATTTATTATGAAAATAATAATTATATTAAAAATAATTAAAAAACAAAAATAAATTATAAATAAAATAAAATATTTATTTTTTCCAACCATAATAATCATTTATACTTTTATATATATAAACTTGTATGTTTTGGAATGGGAAGGAAACTTCAAAATTAAATAATAATAATAATAAGATTTGTGCAATTGTTGTATTCCTTTATAATTCTTCTAATAATAAGATCAGTGCCATTGTTGTATTCCTTTATAATTCTTACTGTTTTTTATTAAATTCAATTTTCTCTTTAGATGAAAGGGCCTTAACGTGACGTTGTTAGAGGGAAACCGTTTGCAAGGATTGGGAGTGTGAGGTGGGTATTTTGAAAAACAATGATATTGTGGAATAGGGAATGGGTCAGCGACAATGATGAGCATCAACAACTGGACTGACAATGCCTTTCACGGCACATTAATGTACGTATTTTATTATATCAAGAAGCCAATTATAGATTTTATGTGATTTTTATACACATGCATAATTGGGGCCATGCATTTGGATTTTCAAATTCCACTCCACATTCCTCACATCAATTGACCTGGTGTAATTGGGATTTAACTTGGTCACAATTTAACTCTTTAGTATTTTAAAGATATTTGAAGTATATTTTCTAGTTAAATTGGCTTGGATTTGTTAAAACTAAAAGTTTGTATTGTGAAATTTGTATAATTTGAGTCTCAAAAAATTTACAGGGCATTGAATCTATTTATGTATTTGAAAACACATTTAAAATAACAAAAATTTAAAATTATACTAAAAAATATTTTGCTAGATTCTCACAAAAATCTCGAAAATATAGAATAGTTAGACAACATCCTTAATTTTTTAGTACTAACCTTGTGGGATGTATAATGCTAAGAAATGATAAGGCACCACTATTATTAATAAATAATTAAAAATAATTTTAATTTTATGATGATGGATTTGATTATTTATTGAAATTAATTTATTTTAATTTATTGTGCCAAGAGTCTTAGCCTAGCATGGAAGAGATGTTGTAATGTCTTGTTATGTTATGTTATATAAACACTTTGAATATGTCAAATAAAAATAAGTAAAATTCAAATTATTAAAAAATAAAATAAAATTTATCATTTGTAGATTTTGGGTTCCAAGTTTTAACAATTCATGGTTTTGCCAATGATATTCTTATGTAATATAGCAGCTCACGCACACACCCTAGATCCATCTTAACTCCTTATCTATCAAGCGCTGAGAGAGATAAGATCTTTAGAGGTGCAAACCTTTCCTCAAGTTGTACACTCAAAAAAGAGGTTTGCACTTTGAGAAATTTGATCCCTCTCATGGTTTTGCCAATGATATTCTTATGTAATATAGTGCGCACACACACCCTAGATCCATCTTAACTCTTGATCTATGAAGCGCTGAGAGGGATAAGATCTTTAGAGGTGCAAACATTTCCTCAAGTTTTACACTAAAAAAAGAGATTTTCACTTTGAGAAATTTTATCTCTTTCGATGCTTAATAGATTAATAGCTTCAGAGTTAGGATGGATCTAGGTTGATTTTATTTATTTATTTAAAAAATAAATTATTTTATAGTTAAAAATATAAAAGAATTTTTTTTACTAATTTTGTTAAGTTAATAGTTTAAAAACTCTTTGGAATTAGGGGTTTTTGGTTAATTAAATTTGACATAAAAAACATAAACTATAATAGATATAATAGGAATAGGGGATTTTGGTGATTTGGGTAGGATTTCGATGGATTGTTGGAATTTTGACTTAGTTTTTATAAGTATATTTTTTATTGAAAGTTAATGTATCAAATTGATAGGTCTATTGGCATTATTTAGCCAATTGACGTATATGGCTATGCTATATAAATTATGTGAATAAATACTTCTTTGATGGAGTGATGCTACCTACATGTAATGATTGAAGCGTGGGATCTATTGCAGCCTTGTGCAACCTCCCCTCCTCATCAACCACAACCACTGCATTGTATTTATTACGATCGTTTTTCAAAGCACCACTTGCAATGCACTATGGGTAACATTTATCTCCTGCATGGTGGTCTCTCTAGAGAATTCTATGCCATCACCTTCTCTTGCTGCATACCTTGGGTTCTTATTTCACTTCGGTTCCTCCCATTCAGGTTGTTTCCTCCAACTGCCATGACTTATGACCGAAGCTGTTTGTCTTAGATGCTCTCGTTTCACCTTGTTCTGCTAGCATTTCTTTTGCATTCACAAATTTTATCCAATGAGGAGGGCCTCACGATGTTCTATTTTGTCTCAAACCTTCCTCTACGGGCTAGTCTCTCTTTATTCTCTGGTTTCATCACTCTAAGTTCCTTTGTGCTCCGTCTTCTCAACTTCACTAGTTTTCTCCTCCCCCTGACAACAATGACTAGATAGCATAAGTGTGCCTACTACTGCAGAAGGAGTGGTGGTCATGGAAACTTTGACAATTCTCGAGTTGAATCTTCAACTCATCATTACTAGGACTATACTTTGCCATAAATTCAACTAGAAATATATGAAGTTGAAGCAGAGGTGTGCCAAGAAAGATAAATCACATAAGATTAAGAAATTTTAGATAGTATGGCTACATGGGTTTAGACGTTAGAAACACTAAGGGGCACTATAACCATTATCCCCATACTATTGGGTTTTTGAATAATACCACCATGAAAATTAATGTATAAAATTAATAGACCTCAAAATAGAGACTTTTGTGAGAAGAGCAATTTTGTTCTACCATTTTCAGATTATTCCCATTAAATTTTTTTGTCAATATTTCGAGCTATCAATTTTAGTTCATCATCGAAACAAAAATATAAACCACACTTCTGACTCAAAACATCGCCTATAAAAAATTCAAGATAAATAATCCATAAATAATAGAATAGAATTAATAGTTCTATCCATCTTAGTCCTATCAATCTTCTTAAATCATTTTACTTATATATAAACACAATTTACTAAAGTTTTCAAATTTTAAATATGATTTTCATATTTAATTTTTAGATTATAGAACAACACCTTTTCAGCCTCTAATCGAATTTTCCTTGTAACAAAAAAAACTAGCAACCATAGACAAATGTAATATTTCATGAATTATTAAAGGAAACAATTAACTTGAAAACAATTGAATAAATACTGCCTAATTTTCTAAAACAATTGAATTATTAGTCCCTGCCTGGGACTATTAGCGATCGATATCGCGTTGAATGCATATTAATGGTTTGTTTGACCAGAAATATATATATCTGCACCAAAACTTTAACCAAAGTTTTAGTATAAAAAATAATATAAAATGTATTAAGTTTTTTTTTTATTGGTCCATAGCTTTTGGGGTCTTATTGCAAGCCTCACGCATCCCAATGCGATTTAGTTTTGGATGTCCTAAAGTTTTTATTCATGCATCAACGAAAACTTTGGATGTTTCGACTTTCGCTGGCTAGCACATAAAAATAACTTTGGATATCTAGACTTTGGTTGGTTTGCAGTTAATTGCGAAGTTTGAATAAACATTTATATGAGTTCAAAAAAATAATAAACTTTGGATATCTAAACTCTCAAATTTTGGATATCTATACTTTTGGCACGTTGACACCTGGTGGGCTAGTTGTCTCAGTGTCTTCATTGCGTGACTGATTCCACATTGTTGTCACCTGGCTAGAATTATGTATGCCACTAAAACAATGTCTTGTTCGATGTGTTGTCCTTGTGAATTTTTGGGGCTGTCTGTCTGTTAAATGTTTTGTGTCCACCGGTTGTTTCTGCATCAACATGACATCGAGGTTCATTTGTGCACAGAGCAGGTAACTCTGCTTCACCGTAGTTATCAATCTTTCTTTATTTATTTTGAAAACACAAGGTTGCAGGGGATTTACCCTTGTGCTTTCGTTCTTGTCTACAAGTTTCTGGAATCAACAATTGTCTGGGTTTTCTACAGAAACGCTCACTTGGCGTTTCCTGCCGAAACGCTTGGGTTTCCACAGGTAACACCTTCCTCTGTTCTTAAGGAATTTTAGAGCGATTTTTCTTCTAAATCACTGGCCATCCTGAGGTTTCTACTAAACCCTTTTCGTTTTAGGCCAGCAGGGGTTTCCGCGGTCATCTGGCATCAAAAAATGCACCGTTGCAGGAACTCTCTGCACCATTTGCACTTGGTATTAGTTCATGCAACCCAAAAAATTGTTTTGCTTTGGTGTTAAGCAGATCCTCGAATTAAACTTAACTGTTAAGGGTTAGTCTTTGGCTTCCCGAAAGATTGTTTTTTTCTTAGAAAGGTTTTGTATTTGCAATGTCTCACTGGGCTTTTATGTTTAGCAACAATGGGTTTATTATTTTTGAATAACCTTGACTGTTAACTGAGTGTTGTCATAGCGACGACCTGAGATTTGTTTTTCAGCTCTATTTTGTCTTTAAGTTAAAAGTCGAATTGTTAATCTAATGACAGAGTTAATACCATGGTATTATTTTCCATAATGAAGAGTGCCATTGGAGGCCGATTCTCTTCCATGGTTGCCTTGCGGGTTACTTGAAAGAACGACTTCTCTCTATATATAGAGTGAGCAAGGTGAGCATCTTCATATCTCGTTCTTGCTGACCTGTATTTTATTTGGCACCGAGATTAGTATAGAAGTCAGTATTCTACTATGATAAGTCTTGTACTAATTTTAAAATATCCGTATTTTGTCTGAATCTTTTTTCAGCCGTCTTGTAGATTTGAATGGAACTATATTCCACGTTATTCCATGTGAAGCAGACTATAATCCTCAAATGAGTAGTTTCTTGGTTACCCACATACTCCATGCAATATCATTATTACTATTGCTGCAATGTGCCAACTGCCAACTAGTGAGGAAGATTCTAAGTGTAGAGCTGGTCAGACCAACGTGACGTATTCACTAGAGAGAACCAACATATTTAAGGTGAGTTTATGTTTCCGGGAGTCAGTAAGAGTGAATATTTTGGCACCGTCGATCCGATGAGAAAATAGCCATTGGCGAGGGCCACAGATCGAGTCTATGCATAATTGGAGAGACTCGGTGAACAGAGTGATAGGTGGATGCCATTTTACAAAGCCTCCTGCAGAACGATAGTGTTTCTCATAGATGACGTGAATTGGTGAGATTTAATTGTTTCTCATTGGAGAGACGCTACCAACAAATTGATAGCTGGAAGCCAGTTTTACAGGCCCACCGCATGATGATAGTATTCAGCATCTAATCATAAAAAGGATCTCTTAGTCTCACTGCTCAGTATGAAACCGTCAGCATCTAATTATAAAAATGTTCACTTAGTCTCACTGCTCAGTATGAAATCGAGGAGATGTGGGATTTGGATATCGTAAATAGACTTTCTAAAGGGGTATTCAAGTTGCAATATTTTTAGGAGTGTGAATTTTTGTCACTGGACAATGTTTTTTTAAGAGAGTTATGATATGTGATTTTTTTTTATGGAAAAGATACTTATTTTAAATCTTCGACTTTTCAGAGAAATCTTTACCATTTTAAAGAACTTCTTTATCATGATATAAATGCTCTTGTCTAGCTTTCGAAGCAAGCCACAATATGAAGTGATCGAGAAACGAAAATAAAATTAAAATATGTACAGGATACAGATTTCGCACTGACCGCATTACTTTTGTAGCAAAGGAACCTGCATGGAAAAATCCAACGGTCAACAATAAATAAAATGAGGATACGATGGCGATGGGCTTCAATTGTAATACAATACAATAATTGATTGTGTTTTTTTTTAATTGTGACCGTTTGTATTTTTGTATTGGCTAGTTAATTGTTATTTAAAATGTTAAATTGTAAGAGAGCATATTATATGGTTTGATAAATGGAATCAATGTTAAACACTGTTTTAAAAATATTTGAATTTGTAGCATAATATTACATTTTGTGCTAGATAGAAGAGAGGTGTGAACAAAAGAAGTTCGGACTATTGGTTTAAAGGCTGCCATATATATGCACCGCACAATAACATCATCTATTTCAAAACGACATAAAGATTCCAGACCATCGCTAATGTATCTGAAAAATGTTGTGATCCGATCATAGTTTACCAAAAAAACGTGAGATGCTTTTCTTGAAATATTCATACAAATAGTTGAGTTTTATTTTCAAGAAATCCTCTACACAATCACGTCATCTATCCATGTCGGTGCAAATTTGGAATGTTCAGACTTCAATTTGAATTCTATGTAGATATTACTTTCTGTAATCTTGGCGCACACCTTTTCTGGTCCACTGCTTTTGGCCGTAAGCAATTCAATTAATGTTACAGGGGCAACTGGATAAGGAGTGATTGTAGAGAGACAGCTCGTTATATTTTGTATTTCTAGCTTGAGGCATTCAATATAATTGATAGTAAGTTGGCGGTTAGCAATTTAATTAATATAATTGATCGTCTTTTGGCTATCAGCGATTCAATAATATAAAAGAGGAATGCCTTACGACGAAAATATGGTTTATAACAACCAACCCTTTTTATTTTTAAATATTAGTTAGTCCTTTATTTTTATTTTCAAACTGTATTTAATATATGATTTCAAACTACAACCATATTTTGACTTATACGTGGTCTTGTCTTTTTTTAATTTATATAAATTGTCTCATATGGATTTTTTTTCATATATATATATATTTGTGAGGCTTTAATGATATTGTTTTGTTTTGATATATTATGTTTCTTCTTACCGTGTTCGTTTTATCTTGGATGAAACGAAAAGTCTTGCATGATATCATTCTATCTTGGATGAAACGAAAAGTCTTGTATGATATCATTCAACTATTCACTATTAGATTTTTCTATTTGATACTAAGTGTAACTATCGTTAAATAATCAAAACAATTCACAACGCCTGTAAAATATTATCCAAGACTTTTTCAAGCACAGTTATGATAGTATGATCATCCTGGGCAGCACCCACATGAAGTGATGTCAGCGAGCTTATTTGCCGAAAGCACGAGAAATGGTGCACAAATTAAAAAAAAGCTTCATTCATTTGTGATTGAGGAAGGCCATTAACTTACGACAGGGACTACCGACTGCATGCAGCACTTGTTAAAGGAAACAATTGAATCTTTTAGGGTGCGTCACGCCAGTCTCTTACCGGGAGTCATATGGTTTTGATCTTTACTAGTAACTTTTATACAAAGATTTCGATTTTTATTCGTAACTTTTACGAAAGCTCTCAAAACGTACGACTAGAAAGTTTATGTTATCACGAATATAAAGTAAAAAACGGGGTTTTTACTTATTATTAAATAAATTTAATATATGTTGGGTGAATGGAACTTGTTTTTAATTATTATTTTAAAAAATTAATATATGTTTTTTACGGAGGAAAATATGATTTAGTTTTTTAGCGAAATTAATTATATATATATATGAGTTTTTGAGATATGTTTTTGGGGATTATTACATTAAAATTTATTTGTCTATTTGTTTGGAAATAGTAAGTGTGGTTCATTGTGAGAACATGAAGATGAAGAATCATATCATGACAACAAGTTAAATAGAGAGACCAATCATTCAAACTACTGTGGTCCAATGAATTGTAGTAGCTGTGGTCCAGTCAATTGTCGTTGTTTTCTTTGGTCAAAAGTACAATTGACTAGACCACAACTACTACAAATGAGTGAACCACACCCATTTGAATGAGTGGTCTCTCTGTTTAACTTGTTTCCATGATTTGATTCTTCATCTTGTCCTAACAATGAACTACACTTACTACAAATGAATTTTGATGTGATTATGGCCAAAAACATGTCTCAAAAACCTAATATAAATCACAAAAATCTTAATTATATATATATATATAAAATTTGATTAAATAAGATTAAAATTTTCACTATATAAAAATGATAAATTTTAATAATTGATATTCAAATTCAAGCTTCTGTGATCCATAACTTGTTAATTTATGAAGATTTTCGGAAAAAAATCACATTGCCAATATTTGGTCGACACTTTTCGAACCAGCAGGGTGTTAAAGCTTTCCTCAAAGCTAGTAAGGGTCCTAAGGTTAAGACTAACACTACTGATCGTCATGCAGGAGTTCACCTCCCCTTCATCCAAGGAGTTCACCTCCCCTTCATCGAAGGGATGACTAACAAGATTGCGAGAATCCTCAAGAAGCATAATGTTCCCTCAACCTTTAGACCCCTCAACACCATTAAGAGCTCCCTAAGGTTTGTTAATGACCAAGTGAACCCTATGGATTTGAAAGGTGTTTATGTTATTCCGTGTTCATGTGGGACCTCATACATTAGCAAAACATGTCGGTCTATTAACCAAAGGATTAAGGAACACGTTGGTGATATCAAGCATGGGAGAACCAAATATTCTGCTTTGGCGGAACATGCAGCGAAGACCAAGCATCATGCATTGAGGAGGCTAAGGTCGTCGCAAAGATCTCTCATTTTCATCACCTTAAGTTGCCATTGAAATTGAGAGGTCTTCTAATAATATTAATAAGGATGACAGTTGGAAAATTAATAGTTGTTGATTCCCGCCCTTTCCTCCTAGTTTTTCTCCTCTTTGTCTGGGATTTTTCATTTTTATGTTCTATTCCCTTTTTTTATTCTATCTTTTATTAATTAGAGAGGAGTAGCCTCTCTGTTTATTTATTTATTAATTTTTATTAGTAATATTATTATGTATCATTATTAGCATTCGTTTATTTATCATTATCATTTATTATTATTATTATTTATTGGTTCACTCTTTATATATATATATATATATATTATTTAATTCTATTAATATTATTATTTATTTATTCCTTATCAATTTTTTTAACATCATTTTTTTCACAATTTCTAAATCCTTATTATATTTTCCAAATCATACCAAATAAATAATTAAATAAGAATAATAAGTAATTAAATAAGGGAATAAATAAATAAATAAATAAAATAAATAATTATTAATTAAATAAGAATAATAAGTAATTAAATAAAAAGAATAAATAAATAAAATAAAATAAATAATTAAATTATTTAAACGAATTAAATAATTCGTCAAATATAGTTTTTTGGTTAATTATAATAATAATATAAATAAATTAAATGAAGCCTTTTTTAACAATCATTTTTTTTACAATTTCTAATCTTTATTACTTTTCCAAATCAGATACCAAAAAAATAATTAAATAAGAATAATAAGTAATTAAATAAGGGAATGAATAAATAAATTAATTAATTAATTAAATAATTATTAACTATTTAAACGAATTAAATAATTCCCTACTCTAGTCAAATATAACTTTTTTGTTTAATTATAATAATATATAAATAAATTAAATAAAGTCTTTCCCTGGTCAAAATTAGCTGTTTTCGTGATTACCTATCTTCCTATTTAACTTTTTTCTGAAATCTTTCTCTTCATCTTGTCCTAACGATGAAAATCTTTCTCTTCATCTTGTCCTAACGATGAAATATCTTCCTATTTAACCTTTCTCTGAAATTTGTCTCTTCATCTTAACCTGAAGATGGACCACACTGGCTGACTCCAAACACATCGATCAAATATGAGCAATGTGATTTTTTCAGAAAATCTTCTTAATAAATAATAATATTTATAATTTTAATTCTATAAAAATTTAAACATAAGGTTAAAAATTAAACATAAATTTTAAACATAAATTATTGGGAAATATAATTATAAGTAAACTTTTTAAACATATTTAGATGATGTTATTTTAATATTAATTTTTAAATATATTATAAAATTAATAAAGTTTAATAATACAAAATAATTAAAATATAAAAATATTATTTTTTTATTATATAATTAAAATCTTAAGAAATAATAATATAATATTGATATAGATATTAAAAAGCTTATATTCAAATTTAAACCATACCAAAAAAATGGATACCATGTTAATACACGTTGATGTGTAACTACATAACATATAAAACAAAAAAATCATTAGTATCATAAAATATTCACCCAGCTCAAAATATAAATATTCTATTATCAACTAAAAGTTTTTGTTTTAAATAAAATATTCACGAACGCAAAATGATAACATTCAATATTATCTCATAAAGTGTATTGCTTTTGTATTTTTTGAATGCCACTCACGGTTTAAACCTCTTACGAAAGCCTAAAAAGAGCGCGATGTGACCCATAAAAATAAAGTCGATTTAAGGTTGAGTTTTAATTACTTTAAAATTATATATTATATTATAAAAGTTTTAGGGATTATTTAGACTAATTGGTTTTTTTTTTATTATGACAATGGGTAACTTTTTAGAGTGATGGGTTAAATTTGAAATCAAATTAACTCATTATTACTATAATCTAATAGCATATCTAATGGTGCACAAACGAGATATATTAATAATTTATAATTCAGAAAGCATTGAGATACTTTAAGATTAAAGTGAGTCTTTATCATCAAGGGTATTTATTTTTTTAGCCTTATCATAATAAGTGGAAGTTTTATTGGAAGTTTTATTGGTGATTTGAATTTTGGTGGAGAAATTTTGTAAGGTTAAAATTTATTTTCTTAGAATTAAAGTGGATACATCACATCAATAGTGGATACATCACATCAATATGTTATTGGGAATCGAATATTAGTATAGGTTAGGGTTTACTAAGTACAAAATTTAGGCCTAAGGTCTATTAATATCATAGTCATGTCCATGGATTTGTAAGTCATCCCCTCTACCCTCTTACAAATCGCTTCAACCTTGTTTTTGAACCCGTGAGTGTCTAGCTCCACATCAATAACCCAAACCCATGCTTCCTTCCATTTCATTACCTTCAAGTAATGCTTTGCAAACCACCTCCCTTCTCATATGCATGATAGTCTTTGTTGTTATTTCCTTGCCTTAGCTAGGGCATAACCCCCCACCCACCCCCCAACTCATGTCCATGCACCTACTGAATGAAAAGAAGACATTTAAATTGACCCTTATGGAGGACATTCAATAAGGAACTAGGATGGATTCTTCCCACCAGTATGAGAGGCTCTAATCCCCTCCATGGTAGTGGTATCCTATGCCATTAACTAAACATATTTTTTCAAAAAATATTGCATCAATTGTAGATTTAGTGGCTTATGGAAAAAAATCAGAAGTATGCATGCATGGATTTCCATAACATCAAAAACTTGAAATCAAGGACGAAGCCTTCATCTCCTTAAATGAAAGCATTCTTCATCATTGAATGTTAGGCCCCTATACTACTAGTGTAACCCTTATTGTTATTAGTACAACCCACTTATTATATTGATGTACCC
>APFE031107535.1:0-27230 GCA_000404065.3 Pinus taeda
CCTGGTTTTGGGATCCAAGGGAAAATCTCTGTGTATATGTGTTTTATGTGTTATGCTCTCGCATTGTTTATTTTCTGTGTTTTAGAATTCATATGCAGGTAATTTCTGTACAAGGTTAAAACCTACAGTCGAGAGTTAGGAAACTTGTCATTGATGTATGCAAGCACCAAGTTACTAAAGGTGTGTTTCTAAGTCAACTTTCTAGATGATGTGTTGATGTCGATAGGAAGCGACTTGTTGCAGGAGGGTCTTGATGTATCCCCCATCAACGACACGAAACGGGTATCATAATTGAGACATAATGATTCTAATATGAAACTGGATCAGGAAAGGCAGACATGAAATGAAGGCTCAAAAGTTATTGTAGTAGAGATAAATTGAATGTATTCTCTTGAACAGATCGGTGACACTGAATGGAGTTGGCAACATTGACCCAAAACTGAAATGGAGGCTCTGAATATGGTATGATAATTAAAATACAATAAGATTACCCAACCCAACAACCATGGAGATGAAGTGGAAGATTGTTGTGTTCAAGAGCGACTCGTTGCCATTAGCAAAATGGAATCCCTTGTTTTCCCAATTTCCCCAACCATACTGGTTAGTACCTCTTTATTTTTTAACAAGCTTGAGGTGGATAACATATGCTTGATCTGTAAGTTCATCCTTCAAATGAATCCCTTTGAGTATATTTAACGAACCCTGACAAGGAGTGGTTTGGTCCCATCATGATCGATGATCCCATCATTGTTTGATGTTTTAACAAGTCCAAAAAAGGTAAAACTCGACATCTTTTTCATGTTTGTAGAGTTTGAAAAAGAGGCAAAAAAGGAAAACTCCAAATGTCCCTTTTCATAGGTAGTCCCTTAGGTCCAAAAAGGTAGAAAACAATACCTAAGAGAACCTCTTAGTCATTTTCGACTAAGGTATTCCTTTTTCATAGCTAGTTTATCTCAGTCTGGAAAAGGGTTAAACTTATATTGAGTAAACATCATTTCATTTACTTTTACGAGTTCAAAAAGGCAAGTGATTGACAATACTTTCATGTTTTGGGAATCTGAAAATAACTAAAAGAGGATTCTTCCTGGAGGAATGAGTGGTATAAAGAGTAGCAACTAGTCCTAGTCATGATGGAACTACTCAAAACACGTAAAGTTCTAGAGGTTGGCTAATAAGACCACTCATCATAGCGGTTCCTTCGGAAAGGGTGAACAACCAAGTGAAAGCGTATGATCGATCAAGCAGATGGTGACAATGGAATGAGAAAACGAAGGCTCAACTAGCAAAACAAGTTGATAAAAATGGCAATCACAAGGGATAAAATGGGAATGGTTTCATTTTTACAGAAGCTTGAAACATGGGAAACTATGCTTGAAATTGGTTTCATTTTTACACAAGCTTGAAGCAGAGGAAAAACTATGCTTGAAATAAGTTTACATGCCCCCAGCATAATGATTCAATTCGAGGTGCATTCCCCCCAAGCTTCATTTCATGCCCCTAAGTAGACTACTGGGTACTAACACATGGATGGAATGAAGTTTCATTTACGAGATCAAGTGAAAGACTCAACTGGGAATTTACAAGATCTAATCAAAGACTCTAATTGGAAGGGGATTTGTTTCATTTTTTTAGCGAGCTTGACACAATAAAAGAACTATGCTCATAGGAACCTATTCATTTTTTAACGAGGTTGACATAGTAAAAGAACTATCCTCATGACACCTTGTTTCATTTTTAACTAGCTTGACACAAGAAAAGGAACTATGATTTGACACCTTATTTCATTTTTTAAGGAGCTTGACACAATAAAAGGAACTTTGCTCTAGGAACCTATGATCATGACCTCCAAGAGGCCATGGCTTCTAAGAGGTTCTCATCATATGGGAGAACAGTGCTATGGAATAGATACATATCAAGGGATCCAATGGAAAGATCAAGCTCCAATGACCCCGATAAATGATGCACCATATCACCTACTAGATCTAGCTCTAAAGAAGTTGAGCAGACAGTGAAAGGCTCATCTTTAGCAGTATGTATCTGAATGAGACATGAATGGGATAGGTTGCCACATAATTAACCTATGGTGGGGAAGATATCACTTACATATAAGGACTATTTAGGGAAGTTGGTTGATTGGGAGTCAAATTAGGACCAACGAATGAAAGCTAGCCAATAGTCATGATTCTCCCTTCATGCGGGAAACACATCACATGGAAGAGTGAAGAGACAAGAGCTCCCATGACATAAACACAGTCATGCCAAAGGAGCAAATTAAAATCCAAAGGGCCTTGGACTACCATCACATCGATATAGATAGTCTTTCCTCCAAAAGTAATAAGCAACTTAAGAAGGATCCTTAACATTTGACTAGTTCCTCTGTTAAAAGCCAACAAATTTTGGGTAATGTGCATAAGCTCCGGAGAACCTAAATCTTGCAAAGTAGTTGAGGACATAATACTAACAGATTCTCCTTCATCTATGATTGTGCTAGGTATGGCCACATTATAAGCCTGTAGTATGATATGGAAGGGCTCGTAAGGAGGAAGACGATATCCTGTGAGTCGACTCCAATCAAAAGAAGTGACCATACTACTTGGAGGGGGTGTCGTGGGAACATGAGGACTGCGCCCATGTGTCATAGGAACGGGATGATTGTTCCCTTGTACCATAGGAACGGGAGGATTTTCCCCTTGTATCGTGGGAATGGGAGGATTCCCCCCTAGTTCATTGGAATCAAAAGAAACAAGAAGAACCTGAGTGGTATGAACTTCACTCTCTATGGGAAAGGTACAACCAACTGAAGGGGGAATCAAGTCAACCATTTTCTCAACCAATGGTTGGTCAAAAATGGACTCATAGGATTCATGTTTAGAGAGAGCGAGATTGATTTGATTTGGTTTCTAATCAATCACTTCATCAACTAGCAGAGAATTGGGAGAAAGCTTCTAGTAACCAGCTGGTAGTCTAGGTTGAGAATTTATAAGGTTTCCCAACACTTTTGAGACTTCATCCATATAATTACAAAGGTGAATAAGATGATTCCCTTCACATAACTTACGCGGAAATTTGACTTTACCCTTTTTCCCATGGACCTTACTATCACTAGTTAAAGGTTTGTCACCAACGTGATCTCCAGAAGTTGATGAGAAAGGTCGATGTGAGCCTGTCGACCACACTTATAATACCTTGGGAATACCAGGACAATTTATAAGAATGTGGTCACCCTTACATAACATGCAAGGGAATTTAACTTTACAGGGTTGATTGGAAGATTTGTCCATACTAGTTGCGTTCGTAGCAATGGTTGCTTGGTTACCCGCTTTCTTATTTTGCTTCTTCTTCTTCGTCCTTTTCTTCTTCTTCTTAGCTTCTTGGTTACCAAAATCAAGACTTTCGCCAGGCAAAGAGGAAGAAGGGATGAAGAAACAATAGGTGAAGAAGGAAAAGGGTCAACTTTAGGATCAACATGAGGTTGATGTTGTTCAAGTGGAGGAGAACTCAATTGAGAAGCAGTTTGGACATTTAAACCATAAGGGTTGAAAATAACCAAACTGGCAAACCAATGGTAAATCTGGGAAGGGACAACGTTGCCACATAAGGAGCACCAATATTTCCAAAAGAAGGAAAAGGACCACGATTCCCGTTAGAATGGTTCCCTTGATTGGTACACTATGGAATTGTTGCCATTAGTCTCAACCTAAGATTCACCAAGGAGTTGTTCCATAGGGAGGATGTTCTTTCGCGGTCAATTAATTGAATTTAGAAATTAAAGACACAAATTAAACAAAGGGGTAAACTAAGAAAAATGTTTACCAAGCAACCGTGAACTGCAATATACACCTTGGCAAACCAAGGACTTAACATACATGTAGGAAATATCCCCGATTGTTGTGTTCATTGTATCACAATATGCATAGCGGCAGACTTGGTTACCTATGGATGGATAACAACCTATAGGGCACTCCCAAAATATACTTGACGGTATGTGGGAGTGGAGTACGTAGTAGAGTTGTCTAATGCGTAATTGTTCCATGAGAGCGTTCCCATATACTTTTCATGCATGGAGAGTCGTCTGATATACTTGAAGGTGTGTGGAGAACAATATTATACATTTACGTGCATGGAACGAGATTTCGGGACCCGGGATGCAATGCTGGCAAACAACGACAGCTCCTACGTTTAACGACGTTGGAACACGTCTCTAGCCTAGACGTCTATGTGCATCGTTAAGTTTCAAATGCTCCTTAGGTTAATTGAGATGAATTTTAAAGTTGATCTTCAATTATGTTTCAGTTTCAAGTCTCAAAAAACGATGTCACCTGAATACACCTCTGATGCAACTAATATGAAAAAAAAAACTCCTTTCAATTTCGATGAAAGCTATCTAGTGTAGGGAAGAGGTGTAAACAATCAAATATGCTACCAACAAGGGCTTCCTAACTAGATCTTTCAATTTCACTATTCCAATTCAATTCAAAGGATTAAAGAGATGCCAAACCATGCAATGTAATCTATGCATGATTCCCCTGAAAACTATGCAAATGTAATCTATGCACAATTTCCTTAACAGCTGCGAAAATGATAATTCTAACTATGCAAATGTGATCTATGCAGAAGAATTCTTCAAAACAAACACAAGAGGATTCCAATGAAATCAAACGTAATCTCGGATTTCGTGAACAGAGGACTCAAACTAAAATTGGGTGAAATTTCCAAAAATCAAAAGAGATGTCACTCAAAGGCGATTTTTTCTTTTCACCTCACTTAATTTTCAAAATGAAGAAAACTAACATTCAAAGTCTAATCGTTGATCCAAATGCACTTTTTGGAATGAGGACTAGATCAACAATTCATCCAAGCAATCAATGATCAAATGAAACAAGTTTGCAAGCGACCTAATGATAGGAACAAAGAAAAATCAAAACCAATTCTTACCAAGGTAATCAAACACGCATGCAAACCAAATGGAGGCTTTAGAGAGACCACAAGACACTCAAGATTAAGGTAAGTTCAGTTGGAAGTAGGCTGACCAAAGAGACGCTAAGAACCAAGGCAAAATTTATGCAAAAATAGGGACCAACGTGTTGAAGCCCCGAAAATTGGGTCAACAACAAGGGGAATACCCACCCGATTCGGACCTTGGTTAGCAGTTCCTTTTCTGTTTGGTATAGTGGGTCCGATTGGGGATATGGGACCAATTTCCCAATTTATGTGTGTGCGTGTGAAGAATTGGTATTTCCTTTCTAAAAGTTCCTAAGTGGGATGCTCTAATTCTAACTTTGATCTAATGATATGCAATTGTATTCTAATAAGTAGAAATATCTAAGTCTACACTAACCTGAGGTGTAATCCTTCTGTTATGCGATCTAAAATGATTTCAGATAACAATTGATAATAAAGATCATTCAATTGTTATGAGAAAAAAATTCAATATAGATAAACCACTTCGTATAAAAAGTTAGACGAAACAGTTGTGAGAAACATATCACATAATAAGCTACTCATACATTAAGCATAAATAACTAGCTATCACCGTACAAAAGTGCCAAATGATAACTCAGGCATTCACGCATCAATATATAAACAACTGAACATGAATATCACTTTAACACAAAGGCAGAAATAGTTAAGAGATAGAAGTACCATTTATAACTAGTTCTACTCATGAGCTTCAAGCGATAATGATTTATCTCTTCTTAATCCAACATCCACTAAGAGTACAAAAGTGCAACATCAGTGGCAGATATTAAATGCAGATATTCAATAAATCATGTTCCATTCATTCATCAAAACCTCCTCGGAGGGTGCAAAAGTGCATGTTCTGAGGACAAGTTTTTGACAAATTTCAGGACCCCTCTCTAAATGCATGAGAAGGGTTTAAATACTACTAACTAAATCTAAAAATAACTTATTACAAAAATGTAGGGTACGGTTTAAATGGCCGTCTCCCCCATTTTTTTTTTCCAGCAAAAATAAAGCAAAATTAGTACTAATATTGAATCTAAAACTAACAACTAACTATTTCTGTATCTGCTCCTTGAAATCGCAAGCATTCAACATTTGCTTGAGAAGGGTCGGCTGTCCGACTTCAGAGTTTAACTGTCCTGCAAAAACGAAATCAACAAGAGCTGGCGCCATCTTCTCGACAGAATTGATGATGCATTTGAGAGTCATACACTGGCTGTGTGGTTTTACCAAATACGCCCAGTAAGAATCCCAATTCAACTTAGTTAATCTTTTGATTGATTATGCCTTTTCTTGATCCTTCTGTCTCCAGCGTGTTTGCAATTGTTGTACATATATACATACCATATTGAAGATATTTTGGACAATTGCCACTAGTTTTAGGATTCAAGTTTTACTTTTTTACCTCTAGCATTCTTTTTACAAATTTCTGGGCTTACAAGTGACTGAGGAATTAGAGGCTTTCCTTTTCAAGAAGTTTTGCCCAACTAATCGCGCATTGGAAACTGCCTCTGTTTCTTGATCCGGGCTTCCTTGGTGCGATTTTCGCCTCTTGTGCGCTTTCTTTTAACAAATATAAAGCTCAGATTTTGTGAAAGTAATGATTTCGTAACCTCTTGACCCTGAGCCTTAAATTATTTGTTTTTGATGTCAGAGTTGTCTAGTACCCATTTAACCATGTCCGTGTAGGGGAGAATTTTGGGTCTCGCCGTTATCCGGTGCAAGAACAAACAAGCTAAATCTGCAACTGATGCCTCAGAAGACCCTTGTGAACTTGTAGTAGCCGTAACCTCCATCACCTTGGGATTCCCTTCTTCAAGTAGATTATACATGCCTTTCCAAGTAGTAATACTCGCGTCTCTGTTACAAGCGGTGTCTGTATACAGGGGTGTCATTTCTTTGTCGTCAGAGCTCGGAGCTTTGCCTTTCTTCCCCATAATATCGTGTATACTGCTTTATATAGTTCTTTGTTCTTCGTTCCTGCAGTTTACAAGTGAGGTGAGAGTAATGATAAAGAAAGGTGACGGGAAAGCTTTAAATGTCAAAGACATAAAAAATATACCATCTTATGTGAACTGGATCTTCGATAGGCACAAAACCATATTTCATTAACAACTGGCAACTAACTCATTAATTAGCATTAAAGCGCATAACCAGGTCTCGGTTTATGGAAAAAAGTTGGTTTTTTTTTTTTTTTTTTTTTTTTTTTTTTTTTTTTTTTTTTTTTTTGAAGCGATTTTGCGATTTGCTTCGTAATATTGCAGATCACTGTATCGCATTTTTCACAATATCATTCCGCTGCTCTATCGCAATATCGCAGGAGCGCGACATATGACAATTTTGTTAATGTGTTTTCTTCAAAATGCGATTTTGCGATATGCGCCATTACATATCGGCAGTTTGAGATTTTTCAATGTAAGCGGTCTTTGATGCATGCGATGCGATATTTGTTTTTCAATATGTAGTCTCGCATCGCCAGCTCGCGATCTTAGAATTCAGCTTGTAAGGAGGTATCCTATTATCCTTTTTGCGATGTGATATTTCTTAAGGAGTGATTTTATCTTACCTTATCATGAAACTTAAGCTTTTTAGATTTTTCAAAGGTATTTTCCTAAGTTTATGATGATAAGTTTTATTAAAATGGAAATATAAGCACTAATTCATTTTTTTAATTTTTGACTAAGAGCCCCCACTTATTTAGTATTAGTAATAACACTAAATAAGAAGGGGGGTTATTGATGGCCACAACAATTGGCGATTCACTTGGAAGAACCAATTATCTCTGCTTTTCTTTTGAATTTTTTGAACTTCCAAAATAGAAAATTTTCCAGAAAATTGAACTTTATTATAGAAAGACAAAGTACATTATGCTTTTACCTATCAATGACATTTTGTTTCTTCTATTTTCAATTTTGATCATTTATCTCCTCAAGCTAGTCCTTGTATCTACATCAATCATTACTTGGTTTGTAAAGATAAAAACAAAGCCTTCTCTGTAAATCAGTTTTAAATATGCTCATTTGTCGTAGGTAGAGCCTCTGCTGCCAGCAGGCGTTTATAGCCTCGACAGGATTACCTGTTACCCAGCAATGATCTTGTATCCTACTTAGAGAAATATATAATTTTCAAATAGAAATCCATATCTACACTTAATGCTTTTCATTTTCTTTTTTACCCTTAAAGAACAATGTCTTGGTTTGATAGCCAATTTATGACATAGTCATTCACTTGATTTATAGCTTTGTTGAACAAGCTCGCTCGTGATGAGACCCCTTGTCTTTTGATTGCAACAATCTTGAGTCATTGCCCTGTTGTGGTATGCAGTATTGGCAAAGTCAGCAAGCTATAATATCTATGATCATGATAAACCGGCTCGTGATGAGACCTCTTACTCTTTAAGTTAAAGTGTATCTTAGATTGTTCTCTGAACGTTGTAGTTTCCTAGGTGGGGAGGAAGTCATTGTTTCCTTAAGATAGCTATGGACGACAATGGTAGAGTTTTTTGGAAAGAGCTTTTCTATAGAGAATCTTCATTTTGTTATTGATGCCTTTCATTGGACTGATATAAAACAATTTCCCACTAAAGGTTGTTTTTCATCAAAATTTACAAAGTTGAAACTAGTATCATTTTTAGGCCTAGAGTCCTTAACTGTATCTTTCAATAATAATGATCAATTTTCTAAAAGAATTCTATTTATACAAGTGAAAAAACAAAATCTAAAAGAGAATTTGTGTCTTTTTCGTAAATCTCAAATGTAACCATTCACAACTAGTTTTATTATGGAAATAAAAACTAATCTACAAAATAGAAGAATGATCTCCTATGGAAAATATTTTTTGAGGATCTGTCCGTTAACAGGTAAAGAATCTCTTTTTCCTGTTAAATCCTGTAACATAAAAGTGGACGGACCTATGATTTCTATGATTTGGTAAGGGCCAAGCTACATTCGTTGAAATTTTGTATGTTTCCCTTTTTCCTCATGAGCCTTGTCCCATTTTAAAACTAGATCTCCCATCTGAAAGTCTTTTCTGGATATCATGTTTGAATCAAAAGAGGGTTTTACTAATGCTTGATGATGAGCGTGAGTTATCTTGGCCTTTTCTCGTTGTTCTGCTAACTTAATTATTTCCCACTGCCTTAGTTGTAAGGAAGAAGTTGGTGCTTCATCAATATATTGAACTAAGGCCAAAGAGGGAATTGTTAGATGAGTCGGAAGAACGAATTCTTTCCCATAAACTAAATTGAAGGGAGAAGTGTCGATGGAGGCTTTCTACGTTATTCAATTTGCCCATAAAGCATATATTAAAGATTTGTGCCAATTTTTATGATTTTGGTCAATGGTTCGCTTAATAATTCTAATTAAGTTTTTATTTGTAGATTCAGCTAATCCATTCCCCTGTGGATAGTAATTAGCAGAGTATTTAAGCTTGAAACCCATTTTGAGTGCAAATTCAGTCATTGCATTACCAAAAAAATATGATGCATTATCAAACATTAAAGCAGAAGGCAACCCAAACCTGGTGATTACGAACTGATCTATGAACTCGCTGATATGTTCAGCATTAGCCGTCTTGAGTGGAACTGCTTCTACCCATTTAGTGAAGTAATTCGTTGTTGTAAGGATATATCTATGTTGTATGAAGAGTGAGGAACGATCTCACCTATTATGTCCAATCCCCATTGATCGAAAGGCTGCTCAATGTTGACTGCTTGTAGTGGCAATGATGGTTTCTTTTGTCTCCCAGCAGCGCTTTGACAGACTTGACATTTTCTCACGTAGTTATGTGAGTCTTTGAATAATGTGGGCCAATAATAGCCTGCACGTAAGATTTTATGAGCAGTAATGTCTCCAGCATAGTGTCCGCTTGCTGGCCCATCGTGTAGTTCCTACAAGACTTTTTCAGCTTCAGATTCCTCAAGACATCTAAGGAGAACAGAATCATAATTTATTCTAAAAAGAACATCGTTCATGAGTTGATATTGTTTGGCTTTCAACCTTAAAGCTCTTTTCTTGGTATGATCGAGGTTTGAAGGAGCATATCCATTCTTTAGATAATAAATGATATTGTAGGTTTTAACCCCATATAGAAATTACCTGCATACGAATTCTAAATCACAGGAAAAATAAAAATGCAAGAGCATAACACATAAAACACATATACACAGAGATTTCCCACTGGATCCCAAAACTGGGACTACCAGCTTGATTTTTCATTATGTTCCTTTCAATGTTACAATACATATTTATACATGCCGAAGCATCCAATACCATGGACCAAAAACCATCGTATCCAAAACCATGGACCGAAAACCATAGGTAGGTTCGCTCAACCGAAAACCATAGGTAGGTTCGCCCAATCGAAAACCATAGGTAGGTTCGCTCAACCGAAAACCATAGGTAGGTTCGCCCAACCAAAAACCATAGGTAGGTTCGCCTAACCTAATATAGGAAAGAATATAACACAACCCAACAGATATCAGCGTATAATGACTCAACGTCGTTTAGGGTTACCTCGTACATTTGTATCTCTGCAGATGGAATTTCGGACATAAGTAATGCTCCGGCGAGCATTTTGCAAAAGCCTTGACCTTTTACAATACTTGCTGGTTTTATTTCTGCGTCATATTCCTGTAAGGCAGTAACCCAATTGGCTCTTTTCTCACCCACATCTTTCTGTACTAAACTATTTCTTACCGCTAGAAATGGTACTATGATTTTCGTATGGGTTTTGAGTAGAAAGGGTCGGAAATATTTAATTGCTTTGAAAATAGCATAAGCTTGTTTCTCCACATCTGAATAATTTAACTCAGCCCCCTGTAAATTGGAACTGAAAAAAGCAATTTGGGCTTATGCCTTATCTTGATTTGCTTGAGTGAGTATCGCAGCATAAGATCTATCAAAGGCAAATGTATATAAAATAAAAGAATCTGAAAAATTTGGAGTTGCTGAAGATTGAGCATTAACAACTGCTTGTTTGATCAGATTGAATGCCTCATATTCATCTTGGCCCCATTTAAAGTTTGAGTTCTTTTTAATCATTGCTTGTAAATGAGACACAATTCTTGAAAAATCTGGAATGAATCTCTTTACAAAGTTAATCTGGCCAAGGAAATATTGCATAGCTTTTTTGTTGTGAGGTAGGATGAAATCTCCTTGCTTCTGCCAGGATCAATGTGAATTCCAGATTTTGACACTATGAATTCGAGATGTTTTCCTTCACTTAATGCGAAAAAGGAATTTATTTATTTATTTATTTTTTATTGACAACGTTGGAAAATCTCTAAGATGATTGCTTCGTTTCTTGGAATATACAGTTATATCATCCAAATAGATTACCATTGATTTATTAACTAACCCTTTGAATGCGATGTCCATAGCTCTCTGAAATGTGGCACCAATGTTAATCAGACCAAAGGGCATCTTTTAATATGCGTAAGTGCACCATTTGGTTCTGAATGTGGTTTTTAATTGATCATTGGGATGTACCAACACTTGGTTGTATCCTGAGAATCCATCCAAGAATGACATTAATTCTGATCCCGTGACTGCCTGTAGTATTTGTTCCATGGGAGGAAAAGAAAATTATCCTTTTGGCAGGCTTTGTTAATATTTCGAAAGTCAATGCAGATTCTAATGTCTCCGTTTTTCTTCCTAACGGGAACCATATTGGAAACCCATTTGGAATGTCGAACAGGAAAAATTATTTTGGCTTTCAATAACTTATTGAGTTCAGATTTGATCTGGTTTTCTAGATTGGGATGGATCTTTCTCAACTTTTGTTGGACAAGTTTTTTATCGTCTATCATTGGAATAGTATGTTGGATGATGGCAGTGTCATACGTTTTGAGTTCATCGTAGTTCCAAGCAAAGACACTTTTGTATTGTCTCAAGAGACGAATATATGCTATTTTTTCTTTAGGAGCTAGACCAAGGCCTAGGTTGATATTCTATGGTTTGGTATCAGTTCCTAGATTTACTAATTCATAGTTCAAATTTGAACTTTGGAGTTTTGAATTGGTAGATCTTTTAAACCGATCTTTCAAATCATAAAGGTCTTCGAACTTGACTACTGACTTAGGTATAGCATTGTTAGTGCTATCTTGTTGCAATTGTATGTCATGTTGGTCTTCGTCAATTATTTGATTGGTGTAGGATCCTTCAGATGTGAGGAAACTCACGATATCAAGATCATCGTTAAAAATCCTCCAATTGGTAATGTTATCAGGAATAGATGGTCTAAAAATTAATTCAATTAAAAATCGATCAAGGCTAAAATCTTCTAAAGGAATGAGCTTGGAAGCTACGTTAGCTAAGATGTCTGCACTAGCATTCTGGAGTCTGGGAATTGATGAAATATTAAATGTTATAAAGTGTTCAGTCAGATCTTGAACTAAAGATTGGTAATGTTTTAAGTGACCTGATAAACAATGTATAGTATTACATACCTGTCTGATTGCAAGTTCAGAATCTCCGAAAACTTGAAGGTAATTGACGTCTAATTCGATTGCTTTGTATAACCCTTGGACTAAAGCCTCGTATTCTGCGGTATTGTTGGTGCAATCAAATTCGATTCTACAAGTTAGCATAGTTTTATTTCCCTCTGCACTGATTAACACACATCTTGCTCCTGCTCCTTCGATGGACTTAGAACCGTCAAAAAATAACTTCCAAAATAAAGATTTATTTACAGGACTATCTATAAAATTAATACATTTAGAACTATCTGTTTGAGAGAAATTTTCTACTTGAGACAAAACAAAATGTTCTAAGTAAGGTGAAGTATGAGCATTAAAATTTCCTAGGAAAGAATCTACTGAGTAGTTGCCGATGATGTTATCGTTGTATGCTACTGGTTCATTCTCTCCTTCCAGTTCTGTTACTATGTATTTCTGATGTATTTCTTGCTTAACTTTTATTTGATTTGGTTTACCATTGTAAGGGAGCCACATGTGCGACCAGTCAGTTGCAAAGTATCCATGAAGTTTTTTCTGACCAATCTCTGCTAAGAATTAAGCCATAAAATTTCGGAATATCAGCAACTAAAATGTCGATAACTTGACATACCTTTGGGTTCGATGACAACCTTATGGTAACTTGATTTAATTCGCCAATTACTTCGACTTGTGATCGATCTAGCTGAACTATGCGCACAACAGATTTTTGCAGTTGAACGTTCAATTTTGCACATATTGACTTTGGTAAAATATTCGATGAAGCTCCAAAATCCACTAAGCAATTATGCAAATTTTTATTGAAAATTTCATAAGAAGAAATGGGGGAGTATGAGATCTCGACCTTCCTCCAATTAAAGTGATATTGTTTGGATCAACTTTATTAATCACATTAGTTGGAGGTCTTCCCATGTCATGTGAAGCTTGAGAGATTACAATGGTGGGCAAAGGTGCAACTGGGACAACATGTAATTCTTTCAAAATGATCTTTTGCTGATGTTTTAACTTGCTCAATTCGTAAAAAGTGATGTTGGCCCTAGTCTTTTTCATGTCTTCTATGATATTATACTCCATTTCATCCGACACGATCAACGTTTTAGATGGAGTTGATGAATCTGTTTGGATTGGGCTGGTTTGAGTCGCTTTAGGTGTTTTTTTCTTGGCTACGACTTTATCCTTAGTCATAGAGCTTGCGCTCTTTGGCTTAGGGGTAGGTTGAGGAGGATCAAGTTGATTTCTACTTCGAGTACTAACTGGGGATGCCTCCTGATCCTCTTCATCTGGGAGGGTGAAATCCCACATACCTTGTAACTCTACAACTTCTTCTTCATCGGTATGTTCTTCGGTAGCGATTTCCTCTTCTTCTTCTTCGGATTCAGCACTTGTAATAGCGTTAGGGGGTTTGGAATCGGTCGAATGATTTATTTTATAAGGCCTATACAACATTTTAGAAGAAGTTTTTGCCACTTGTTTCTTAATGTCGACCATCTCGTTAGACATGGTCTTTAAAAAATTTTGCAATCCTTCTAAATCGAACGAATCTTTCGATTGTTTTTTTTGGGATCTTCCTTGAAATTAACCTTCTTGGATTTTCGTTCTTCTATCGCGTTTTTCTTTTCTAGGGCTATAATACATTTTTCAGGATTAAACTTAGGCAACCATTTTTCAGGATGGGCCAGTAGCTGACTCAAGGGTGCAGGCATTAAGACTGCCATTGGGTTATTCCATGGAGATTGGGCCATCGCTGATCTACTAACAGAGGAAAGTGCAGAAGATGATCCCTGCGTTTGAGAAGATGAGGATATTACAACTCCACAAGATTGTGAAGGATATGTGGAAGTACCAATGGACTGATGGACAATGATCTGAAGTGGAGGAGTGGATGGTTGACTTCACGGTGGAGAGGTTGAAATGGATGATGATGTTGAAAGAGTCTCGCTATCGGACCCTTTAGGAGATTTCCTTGCTCTCTTCCTTGTGGGTAGAGGTAACTCGGTTGGTTGTACGCCAAACTTTTCACTCTTTAATCTGGTAAGAGGATGAGCAGGGTTATATTGCGAAGTCACGCTGCCTTGAGATTTATTAGATCTTTGAGGAGATATAGAAAATTGTTGAAGTTTGTGAATCAAAGATTCAACTTTAGGAGGTTCAATAGTAGATTGTTCTGAAATGCCAGGGTTTGTAGTAACGGCTGTTGTTCTTCCGACTTCTGGCTCTGGATTTAAAGATTCTAAATGCAATGGAGAATTCGGGGGAGATGGTGAGGGCGATTTACTCTCAGAATGGTATTTAGATTTAGACTTACTTGCCATTCAAAGGTTCAGGCCCTCCTTCTAGCGCCAAATATGTTGAAGCCCCCCGAAATCGGGTCTACAACAAGGGGGATACCCACTTGGTCCGGACCTTGGTTAGCAGCTCCTTTTCCGTTTCCCAATTTATGTGTGTGTGTGTGTGAAGAATTGATATTTCCTTTCTAAAAGTTCCTAAGTGGGATGCTCTAATTCTAACTCTGATCTAATGATATGCAATTGTATTTTAATAAGCATAAATATCTAAGTCTACACTAACACGGGGTGTAATCCTTCTGTTATGTGATCTAAAATGATTTCAGATAACAATTGGTAATAAATATCATTCAATTGTTATGAGAAAAGAATTCAATATAGATAAACCACTTCGTATAAAAAGTTAGACGAAATAGTGGTGAGAAACATATTGCATAATAAGCTACTCATACATTAAGCATAAATAAATAGCTATCACCGTACAAAAGTGCCAAATGATAACTCAAGCATTCACGCATCAATATGTAAACAACTGAACATGAATATCACTTTAACACAAAGGCAGAAATAGTTAAGAGATAGAAGTACCATTTATAACTAGTTCTACTCATGAGCTTCAAGCGATAATGGTTTATCTCTTCTTAATCCAACATCCACTAAGAGTACAAAAGTGCAACATCAATAGCATATATTAAATGCAGATATCAATAAATCCTATTCCATTCATTCATCAAAACCTCCTTGGAGGGTGCAAAAGTGCATGTTCTGAGGACAAGTTTTTGACAAATTTCAGGACCCTTCTCTAAATGCATGAGAAAGGTTTAAATACTACTAACTAAATCTAAAAATAACTTATTACAAAAATGTAGGATACAGTTTAAATGACCGTCCTTTTTTCAGGCAAAAATAAAGCAAAATTAATACTAATATTAAATCTAAAACTAACAACTAATTATTTCTGTATTTGCTCCTTGAAATCGCAAGCATTCAGCATTTGCTTGAGAAGGGTTGGCTGGCCGACTTCAGAGTTTAACTTTCCTACAAAAATGGAATCAGCAAGAGTTGGTGCCATCTTCTTGGCAGAATTGATGATGCATTTGAGAGTCATACACTGGCTGTGTGGTTTTACCAAATACGCCCAGTAAGAATCCCAATTCAACTTAGTTAATCTTTTGATTGATTCTGCCTTTTCTTGATCCTTCTGTCTCCATCTTGTCTGCAATTGCTGTACATATATACATACCATATTGAAGATATTTCGGACAGTTTCCACTAGTTTTAGGATTCAAGTTTTACTTTTTTACCTCTAGCGTTCTTTTTACAAATTTATGGGCTTACACGTGACTGAGCAATTAGAGGCTTTCCTTTTCAATAGGTTTTGCCCAGCTAATCGCGCATCGGAAACTGCCTCCATTTCTTGATCCGGGCTTCCTTGGTGCGATTTTCGCCTCTTGTGCGCTTTCTTTTAACGGATATAAAGCTCAAATTTTGTGAAAATAATGATTCCGTAAGCTCTTGACCCTAAGTCTTAAGTTGTTTGTTTTTTATGTCAAAGCTGTCTAGTACCCATTTAACCATGTCCGTGTAGGGGAGAATTTTGGGTCTCGCCGCTATCCAGTGCAAGAACGAACAAGCTAAATCTACAACTAATGCCTCAGAATACCCTTGTGAACCTGCAATAGTCGTAACCTCCATCACCTTGGAATTCTCTTCTTCAAGTAGATTATACATGCCTTCCCAAGTAGTAATACCAATGTCTCTGTTACAGGTAGTGTCTGTATACAAGGGTGTCATTTCTTTGTCGTCAGAGCTCGAAGCTTTGCATTTCTTCCCCATAATATCCTGTATACTGCTTTGTATAGTTCTTTGTTCTTCGTTCCTGCAGTTTACAAGTGAGGTGAGAGTAATGATAAACAAAGGTGACGGGAAAGCTTTAAATGTCAAAGACATAAAAAATATACCATCTTACGTGAACTGGCTCTTCGATAAGCACAAAATCATATTTCATTAACAACTGGCAACTAACTCATTAATTAGCATTAAAGTGCATAACCAGGTCTCAGTTTATGGGAAAAAAAAATTCGAATAATGAGCCTGAAAGATTCGCGATGAAGCGATTTTGCGATTTGCTTCGCAATATTGCAGATCGTTGTATCACATTTTCACAATATCATTCCGCTGCTTTATTGCTTTGCCGCAATATTGCAATATCGCAAGAGCGCAACATATGACAATTTTGTTAATGTGTTTTCTGCGAAATGCGATTTTGTGATATGCGCCATCGCATATCGGCGGTTTGAGATTTTTGAACATAAGCGGTCTTTGATGCATGTGATGCAATATTTGTTTTTCAATATGTAGTTTCGCATCGCAATCTCGCGATCTTAGAATTCAGATTGTAAGGAGGTATCCTATTATCCTTTTTGCGATGTGATATTTCTTAAGGAGTGATTTTATCTTACCTTATCATGAAACTTAAGCTTTTTAGATTTTTCAAGGGTATTTTCTTAAGTTTATTATGGTAAGTTTTATTAAAAATGAAATACAAGCACTGATTCATTTTTTAAATTTTTGACTAAGGGCCCCCACTTATTTAGTATTAGTAAAGAAGGGGGGTTGTTGCTGGCCACAACACAACGCTGGTGCAAAAGAGGCACCAATGTGTTGCAACGCTGGTATAGAGTGGGCTAGGGTGAGGTGCAATGCTCTGTCATAGGCACTAAGGGATTATTGGGCCTGGGAAAGTGGATTCCAGCATAAAAATTGCAAAAAACGCTCAATGAAATCACTTCCTAGGTTTGTTCTTGGTTGGATGATACAAGAAAGGTTTGTCAAGGAGGTAATAAAACACAATGGACAAGGAAACCACCAAGGGAATTCTTCGTTCCCTAGTGGAGTTGCCAATTTGTTATACATGATTTACGATTGCGGACAAAAGTATATCCCCTAGGTTGGTGGCTAACCTAGAACAATAGAGAGACAAGGAACACAATGCTTTTCCTTAAACTAAATAGATGATTGAGTGAGGCCTACCTGGAATCCTTCGCTCCTTCTTTAGCTTGGAAGCTCCAATTCCAGCGCGGAATTCCAAAATAGAACTTGCACAGTCAAATAACACAAGCCAAGAAACTATGAGATCTATATAGTATCATCTAGGTACTTCATTTAATAGATCAACATGGTATTGAAATACGTGAAATAATAACATCACATATAGGAAAACAATTAACTCCTTGCATTAATATAAATGAAAGGAGATTACAACCATAAGTAGCAGTTGATCTTGTAGAAGAGCTCCTCCAAGTTGTTGACTTGTCCTTTCCTTGTCATAGTATGCACCTCCAATCATCCTAAGTGCATGAGATGATGACCACTCGCTACACCAGCACAAGGGCAGAACCACTCTCTAAAATCCAACACAAACTAACCAGGTGCTTGTGGAATGAGGTAAATATATAGGAAGGGGAGGTAGTTCATGAATTCTTATCCATTTGCCAATCTAGGTTTGAAATCCAAAAGTGATGGGAGGATGAGCTCAAGGGATAAGATGGTAATTTCTCCAAGGTGTTATTAGATAGGATTCAAATGTTTATCCAAGGTAAATGGTTGAAACAACATATGGAAGCTTCTGGAAGAGGAAGCTTCATAATTTTTTTATTTTTTCGCAAATTTCTAGAATCAATGCACCCCCACAGTTATGCAGGGTGCATTGTATAACACCCTAAGAGAAGGAGAGACTGCATTGCAACGTAGTTGCTCAATTATGTAGGGTGCACTGGTCCTTAAAATGATTGAGACAAGGTGCTTTCAGGCAGAAACTCAGGGATTAGATAAATTCATGCTTAGGGATTTGTGCAATGATGGTGACAAAGGGAAATATGATGTTTATTGATCCCATCAGGAGGCTCACTAATTGGATGTGACAAAATGGCCTATAACACTACACATTCCTGCTTGGCCTTGTTGTGTATAGGGTGGGAGAAAACAACATTGTCTTTGAAAACACGTGTGACCACCAACCCAGTAGTAGTGGCTTTTAGAGCAATAGAGCTATTCAGCATGGGGATGTGGCCCCCCTACCTTAAGGAATGATGGGACAAAAGGGTCGCTAAGTAGACTCAATCCTTGATGTGGTTTCTCGTGGTTCTCATACTGGTCTTTCATTTACTAATAAGAATTGTTCTTTTAGTGGATCATCTACTTCTGCCACATGTAGTGGATTAATGGGCTTATCAAAGCTCAATATCCTTGATATTCAAAGCTTGAAACTAGTGATATTTTCTCTAAAAATTATTGATTAAAATGATTTGAACAACTATGTTTCTCTAGCTTCTCATGGGGAGTTTCTACAAAAATCGTTTATGGAAAGGTTTAAATAATTAAAACTCATTTCTCCTAACCCTATAAGGTTTTAGTAAACATATGGTAGTTTATGAGATTTTGTTTGTCCCTAAAAATTGGGTTGTTGTTGCACAACTTTTTGATTTGCTTGTGCTTGTTACAAACAATGATTCAAATTACTAATACAATCACGTTACATGACATTTTTTTGCAATTATAATACCAATGAAGGAGGCATCACTAGGGACATCGAAAAGAGCATAGTGGTCATTTCCCCTCCTAAAACCAATATCCCTATTCTCTCTATTGCAAAACTGGCACTAATGGTGTTGTTATCAGAGCTAGCGCAAGCCTTCATACTCTAGCGCCAAGACTCATTTGAATTCTTAAAATTGGGTTCGATGTAACCCATTTCTATAAATGGAGTGTTGTTAATGGCGATGATTAGTTAAAAGAATACTACCTACACAATAAAATGTGATAACAAGTGTTATATTTCATTTCACTTGAATTACATACATATACATTGTTTACATTTAGACTTCAAAGGTGGTTTACAACTGAATTAGTATGAAAATATATTTGAGCAACATTAACATAAAAAAAAAAATGGCAATATAATTACACATAATAACTTTAAACAAGGATCCCATTGACCATTATTCTTATCTATTCCATTCATCTCACTTATGATTTCTTTGGACAATGTAAGGCTAAATTGGATGCCTGTCAACTTATGAGAAACAAGTAACTTCTTACATTGTGACAAGAAACAATGTGAACAACTACTTCATTCTTCACTATTCTTAGTTGATAGGTAAGCAACAACCAACCAACCAAGCCAATGGAACTATAAAATGAAGGGTTATATGCAAAAACTCAATGGTACATGCATTCAACACATGTAAAGGTTATTGTGATATTCGAAACCTATATATGTTATTGATCTCACATTCATGCATGTTATGTGGCTTGTTTAAAAAAAAACGATTTAGCTTCCAATGCACAAGCACAATCCACCTTTTGTTTCAAAATTAAAACTATATTCCTTTTGTGCACAAACTAACAAAGTTAATCAGTGGGTTTATAACATCAACACTTTAAACTTCTATTATAGTTTTGGAAGGGAGTTTAAAACCCTTACAAAGCATTGCTCAATCATTTGCATGCAATAAATATTCTAGTGAAATAGGGAGTGTTTTAGGAATATTATAATGAAATGGGGAGTGTTTTTTTTGTAAGCTTGACAGATCCTTTCTATTTGTTTTCAAAAAGAAGATAGAGTTTACATACACATCTGACAATGTTAGATGGCCTCAACTCGTCCATTAGGAAATCGATCTTGTTGGCCATCTAACTGCATTGTAAGCCATCCAAAATTTAAAGATACTCAAACTATCTAGTAATGCAATGTAAGTCTGAATATCCTTGTTTCTCTTAATATCTATATAGCTAAAACATAAGCACACTGATTGTAAACCCATCATATGAACTACATAAATTTTGAAAAAGCATGCCCATGTTGATCACCATGTTACTTGTCAAAGGAATCAATAGGCGCAAGATCTTTGACGCTAGAACCCAATAGTTATGTCTGAGGGAGGCAAGTGATGTGCTTCTCAATTTGGTTGAGGCAAACATTTTGGAGTTGGAATAGTTGAAATTCTTTGTGAATTTCCTACAACTCATAATCTTGTTTGGGTGGCCCAACAGAGCTGGACTCTATTGCTTTTGCTACGATGTTATTCATAAGCCAGTAGAGAAAATTTGTTTGTTAATATTGAGTGTATCTTCCACGAGGGTGACCAAGGTCCGAGACTAAATACTTCCAATCCTTTAGGTCCAAATCAAAGTTATGAACTTGTTGCTCTAGCTCAGTTTCCTAATTTGAGATCCATTGACGAATAGGTGGAGGCATATTTTTATAGTATACCTAAGCAGCATCTTAGGACTTCCCCACAGGTCCCCAACGCCCTTTGTCCCTGGCTAGATGAGCCTAGGCTTGCATGCCTCCATGCCCTCGACCGTTGTTGCGGCTCATGGCCCGAGCTCCCCGATCATTGTTCCTTTTATGGGAGGAGGGATGAGCCATGGAAATTCCTTGTAGACCACACAAAGGAGCACAATATTGAAACCAAGAAAACCAAGAGCCAACCTTCCAGAAGCCTGACCAGGTTGAGACCTTGCTTGGAGAGAAGTTGGGAGGCACAAAAAATTTACCAAACCATAAGAGATTTAACCTTGAAAATGTGAGCAGACATGATATAAAACAATAATGAGAAACCGAGGTAGAAAACCCATAATACTCCTCAGCAATGACCCAGTCGTAACACAAAGGGCCAAATTTGATTGCCTTTCGAACCCAAAAGCCCTTTGAAAACATAGCACTCCGTCGAGCAAGGTAATTCTTTATATAGTTAAGCCAAGTCAACCAAAGCAACTGGTTTATCATTAATGAAACTAATTTCTCAAAAGGCCATGAACCTAGAACACTATATGAGACCCTAACAATAATTGCAGAGTACAGAGCCATCAGAGAAAGCAGAATTCCAAAGAGCACAAAAAGGTTGGCAAGGAAGACATGTCAGGGAACAGATATATTTTTTTTTCCTCAATAAGAATTCAGTAACCCTGAATACTACCTACACTTCTCAATTTAAAAACAACCATTATGAAGTCCATGTAATGACAAAGAACCATGCTTGAGGGGAGAGAATTAAAATTAACCAAGGGATCATACCCGCACCAAACATTTGTTGACTGGGAGAAGAGGAAGTGCAAGAGCCACCCGTCCACAACCATGCCTGGAGCTTGGAGGAACTGCTTAACTGAAGCCAACGACCACACAACCATTATGAAACAAGACCTCAGAGCCAAACTTGGTGATCAAAACCCACACCTCCCAAGACTCCTAACATCGCTCATTGCCACCTTTCACATGTAGGGAGACAAATGAGGGTCGTCACCCGACCACCTAGCCGTTTTCGTCATTATTACTCTATCCTTTGCTCGGATCCCACCAAGACCATTACGCTCACTTGCACCCCAATCGGGGAATAAATGAAATTGGGAGTGTTGTAAGGATCCAAATTTTTCTTTTTAAATGAATTCTTATAATTATATTTTAACTTTAAAATATATTAAAAATATTTTTAAAGATTATCATTTATTACTAATTATTAACTAAATTTTATAATAATTTTAATTTGAAAATTAAAATGCTTAATTTAAATTTAATTTATAAAATAATCATCGAACAATAAATTAAGAATTTTTTTATTTAGTTAATAATTTTTATATTAGGGGCGACACGAGCGGGAGGGGAAATTTTTTACCCCGACGAACAAGTCGAAACAAAATACTCATGGGGATTAGGAGTAGCAACTAACAACAAAGTTGAATTGTTAGTGATGTGGAAAGGTTTGGATCTAGATCTATCTTTGGGGATAAAAAACATGAAAGTGATCGACGACTCCTTATTAGCCTTAAGGATGTTCTCTCCCAACGTTGCAAATCCAAATGAACAAAAATCAACTCTTGTTTTAAGAATCGAATTCCATTTTTTTTTTTTTTAACAAATATGAATTGTTTCACATTCTTCGTCACCTTAATTCCACGACCTACGGTTTGGAAAATCGTGGGGTTCTCTTGGGTGTTGGTGTGTGCGAGACAAAGGGAGGGGCAATTGGCCTCACCCCCATCCCATAAGAATAGGTCAAACAAATAAGTAAATACCGCCCTTGATCAACCAGAGGGTTGGAATATGTGTGAAATCGTGGCAAGGTGGTTGGACATATGGTGGAAAGTATGTGTGATATTAATGCATGGATTTCATGCAAATCCCCGAGACACTCTCTTTGCTTGCTTGCACAAGGTTTTGTTTATTTCCATATAGAGAGTAGTGCTCCCATCCTTTCAGCAAGGAATTGAGCCTGCAGATATCAAAGGTAATTTACTGGTGAAGCGATGGCCAGCATATCGATTTGCAGGGGATTGGTTGTAGGGGTGATTTGATAGATCTATCGGTCTGCAAAACTATTTAATGGGCCTTCAAATCGACGATCTACAGGCGATTATGGCATGAGCATGAATGAAGGAAGAGATGAAAATTTTGGTCTATAAATGGAAACAACCGCTGTCAAATTGCATTACTATGGTAATCAAAGAGTGTGGGTGCGAGCATAGCCTAGTTTGGGGGGATATCATGATGGAGTCACATAAAGCTCAAGGTGAAAAGCCGCTAATGGAGGACTTAGCTAGGTGGAAGAGGGTTGTTGAGTTCCAATTCAAGTTGCTCATGGGCAGGATGGACCTCCTTACTCACCGCGTCGAGCTCTTGGAGAAAGATCGCATACTGGATGTTGAGCGAATTAAAGCCAAGTTTGAAAGTGTGGAAGCCACGTTGGAAAGGCAAATTGTGAAGATGGAGATGGACTTGTTTTCCTCTAACTCTGAGTTGATAAGTGATAGCATTTTCAACAAGGTGAAAGAAATCATAACTAGGTTGTGTGAAGAGGTCATCGTACAATTGCAGTCTCGAGATGAAGCACGAGATGCAGGTGCAGGACCAAGTAGGCAAGAGAAGGAGGAATGCAAGGAAGCCGAGAAGTTTTGTTCATTTTAATGTTTATCAAATGTTATGTTGTTTTATGTTTTTATTAGGTGTTTTTTTATAGAAATTATGGGAATTATCGGTGTTTTGTAATAGTGGTCAAAGCATGTAGAAGGAAGAAATTAGTACTATGGATGTATTGGGATCTAGAAATTGATGCACAAATTGCTGCGAATTTTGTTGAAGTTTTGTAAATGTGGTTTTGGCCGCATATTTCTTGATTTTGAATATATAAAAGTATTTGTCATATATATGTGTGTGTGTGTGTGTGTGTGTGTTTTATTTAGAACTAAGTTCTAAAAATAAACATAAACTAAAAACACAAATAATTAAGTATATATGGAGGGTTTTATACTTTGTGAGTTAAGACCCTTTGAGCTAGTTGTAAGAAAGAATATATTAATTCATTTTAAAGAAATCTAAAATAAAATATGAAAATGTCATGGAAGTTAAGATCCATTTAATAATTTATTTTAGTTGACTTTAAATTAGTAACTAAAATATATATTTGAAAATCTTATCCTAAAAAGATAAGATATTTTATTTCACTTGTTTAAAAATATTTATCTTAACTATGGATCTATCAATTTTCGACAGGGATCAAACCTCCAGTGGTGCAAACCCCTTTTTTAGCACAAAACTTAAGGAAATGTTTGCACCTCCAGAGATTTGATTCCTCTTGACACTTAAGAGCTCTATAGTTAAGATGGATATAGGCTAGTTTGGTAAATATAAGCTTGATAGTTAAGATAGTCTACATGAAGCTATGTTGTTAGACCGTAAAGTCCTAATAAGCTCCTTAAAACCCAATAAGAATATATACCTCTGTATTTGTAGGAGTCGGGGATATTAACTATCCTTGGTTTAATTTTATTTTTAATGTTATCGTTCTATCTCCTAAATAAAACTCAATAACAATTATATCTAAACTAAGCTGTTATGAACATCTTGCGGACATATTCCAATAAGTTTTCATGGGGAAGTTAAAACCAACAATCGACGCCACCTAAACCAAGAAACTCTAATAAATTTTAATGTAAACAAAAAAATATAAACAAAATGTAAAATTACATGCACTCGATTTTATTTTTTGTCATGCTCGAGTTTCTCTTCACACTCGAGAATGTCAAACATATAAAATAAAATGAATAACATACAAAACAAACTCGAAGAATTCAATCTTTGAAGGCTATGTAATGAAGTGAACAAGGTTGTTTTTCCCAAGTTTTACCTTGAAGACATGCATGTGCAAAGCTATAAAGTGTCCTCATGAAGTGTACCTTTATTGAGTGGTTTTCACTGCCAAATCAAATATGAAAATATCCCAAGGTTATGATATATGTTGTGCAAATTTGGATTTTTGTGTGTGTATGGCTCGACATTTAATTGCTAATGAAAATACGTACAAACATATATACCTCGTGTTAAGGACCGCCCAATAGGGAAACCAACTCAAAACCACCCGTTTAAGTCTAGAGGTTACATATGCTAAATTTAACTAGTACGTCTTTCATAACCATAGGCAGGAGTGATAATGATTTACATAATGACACATGATATCCAAAAATTTGGCTTAGAGCCACAAAATTGACAGTTAATACGCTTTGCAGGACCAGATTATCCTATGCAAGAGGATTGGAAGCCACAAAAGAGATGATGAACCAGTTGACTGAGATGAGATGACTTGAGAGCGTCGGTAGGCTATGGCGAGCCATGAACCACATGCAATGTCCCTGACCATGCACAACAGGAACATCCACGTCACTCGAATGTCAACGTTTCCCTAACCACAACCGAAAAGCAGCCACTATGGAATCCACAAACTGTTAACAGGTCTCCAATGTGCGACCATGTTTTTGTCCATTCCATTAGCCAGCAGATGACCAGGCATCCCCCATTATTGAGCTTGATCAAGCCTTAATCGATCTCCAAGCAACACAAATTTTTCTCCTTTAGCAACACTCCTGGACGATAGACCAATATGCCAGGATAACCAATCAATGTTCTAGAATGACAAGTTAGCTCTCTAGGACTATGAGCCATGCATGAGAATAAAACTTGAAAAAGAGAATTACCTAAAGGAGCAACTATGAACCGATCCCCTCCATGAATGAGAACAAAGATAATGATAAAACGACATGAGTGGCCCCCAACGTAATTACTCCATTGAGTGGCAAATGCTCTAGGTTTGAAAGGCAAGCCTTAGTGCTTAATTGGATCCCCTGAGAATTAACCAAAATTTGTTGGGTCGTGAATTTCCCCATGTCGAGTGGATGACCAACCCCAACCTCCATGTAAATGAAAAGACTAGAATTCCAAAAGAAGGTGTCGTCCCTGGCTACCAGAGAGTTGCAAAGATGAGCGACATTGCACTAACCATACATCATACCTCGATCTGCAACTCGAAATACAATGTGATTCTCCATAAAGTCAAATGAATGTATAATTTCCTCGCATGCTAGAGAATTAAACCCATGCAGTTTTCCTTGAGGTTGAATGACCTTATATTCCATTATTTACCAGACTCAGAGGTATTGCCTTGCGAAATTTAAGGGAGTGCACAACTGAGCCATAATTGACATATGGCTCCCAAGTGGAGAGCCCTGCTGCCTTGGGTGGTCTTGTCAGTTCAATAACACAACATTCGCACACATGGTGGGGGTGTTGTGCAAATTATGATTTATTTTGATCTAACTAAAAGTTTTTACTGCAATGGATATCTCACATTGCCGAAGAATACCTTTAAATTGTAGATTTTAATCCCTTACAAAAATTACCTACATACGAATTCTAAAAAACATAAAATAAATAATGGCGAGAGCATAAAACATAAAACAAATATATACAAAGATTTTCCCATGGATCCCTTAACCGGGGCTACCAGATTGATTTTTCATTGTATTCCTTTCAATGTTACCATACATATATATACATGTCGAAGCTTCCATAAACCCCATTCCATTAACACTGGATTAGAACATAATCGTAGTTCCCTTGACTGAATCTACAAAATTGCCATGGACAGAAAACCATCATGCCCAAAACCATGTGTGAAAAACCATGCACAAAACCATAGGTAGGTTCACTCACATCATATAGGGTCCAAAAAAATTTCCCCGAGGCACTGCCACCCCCCTCAAACCCCCCTGCTACGCCTAACGAAACGAACAAGGTGGGTTGTTGCCCCTCCCCCGCCGGATTAGTCATGGAAAGAATATAACACACACCAAACATCCTCCCACTAGTTGTTTTCTTTCCACAAGGGGCCACAGGAGAGCTTAGTCATTGTTCCAACCCTGCAACGCCCATTGTTTCTCTACACCAAGAGAAATTCTCAGTGCTCACAAACTTTGTCAATGCATCTGTTGTATTCTTCAAAGTGTCCACCTTTTCTAGCAGCACCTTTTTGTGCTCAACCATATCCCTTACAAAGTGATATTGAACATCAATGTGCTTTGTCTTTGAATGAAAAACAAGTTTCTTTGAAATGAAAATTGCACTTTGGCTGTCACAGTCTATCCTTGTAGCTCGTTGTACTAACCCTATAATTGAACACAATATTTGCAACCAGACT
>APFE031107538.1:17489-33873 GCA_000404065.3 Pinus taeda
AAACTGCTAAAAATAGTAAATTGTGCTACAATTACGGAAACTGAAAAACTGAAAGAGACAGTTGCGGGGGTCCAAATGGGATAGGTGGGTGGCCACCAACATCCACCTGGATCATCATCCTACCGTTTTCTTTCACTTTATTTGGGTGCATTTAGGCTAGCAAACCCTTATCAATCTTTTCCTTTTCTTTACAAAATAAACTATCTGATTCTAACCTTATATCATCCAAGGGCTTAGATTAAATAGTTGAGCTCCTTCTATTTACTCTACCTATTTAATTATCTACCAAGATTACACTGTTTGGTCAAATTTCATTCTCTAGCTATAAACATAAAATTCAAATAATGAAATAGCCAAGTTTAAACATTTTGACTATTCATGGATTGTGGCATAAGTAACAAGCTGCACACAATCATTTATTAAGCATAAAATGTAAATAGTAGTGACATTTTGACTTGCACACTTTCCATGGTCTCTTTTGTCTTTTGGGGTTCATATATTTTATTTTTTTGACCTATTTTCATTCTTTTTGTCGTTTGATTATTCTTTTAGGACATACCCTCTTTATATTTTTTATTTTTTTAATATGGAAAACATTTGCATAAAGCAAAGGTATGTACAATATTACAAGGCTTATTCTCAGTCCATCAAAATTATGATCCCTATTGGTATAGGAACCTAATAGTGGCTCCACTTGGGGATGACATTTCCTGGTGAAATGTCAAGAACTTTGTAGATCAGTAGCCTTTGAATTTATGTTGATGTTACCTTGCCAAATGTTCCTCTATACTTCTGGATTATTAATACTTATGACAATGAATTTTTCAAAGCTTAGGGCCTTCTCTTCGGGCTTCAACTTCAAAAAATGACCATCCAATCTAAACTAAATTTTTTGAAGAAAAATGGAATATGTACAATGGAAAGTAAAAATCAATATTTAGGTTCAAAATAGTGTTTTAGCATTCAACCATCCACTGGTCCTCCTGCTTCTGTACCATCCATTTCTCTGAGGAAGAAATCATTATTACCTCCGAAAGCATAAATTATATATGGGCCTTTCCATAGGAAGTCAAATTTCCCATGTTTACCTTTGTATTCCCTCCTTGAATCCCACTTGAGTGCTTTGTCACCAAGGTAGAAATCTTCAGCCTTGGTTCTCTTATGAAAAATCTTCTTAATCCTTTCTTGCTCAATTTGAGACCTAATATAAACTTCCTTCCCGGTTTGTTGAAGGTGAATGGTCTGGTTGATTGTCCTTTGGATACTATTTGGTTCAAGCTGCAACTCTTGAAGCAGCTTCATCACTAGTGTTCCCAAGGAGGATGGAAAGAGAGCTTCCATAACATAAACTAGCTGGTAGGGAGATGTACCAATTGATTTCTTTGTGATTAGTCTTTCTGCCCATAAGACATTAACTAACTTTTTGTTCCATGTTTTTTTATTGTCCTCTAACAATTTTTTAATGATGTTCGCCAGACTTTTATTTGAGGACTCTGCAAGTCCATTTCCTTGAGGATAATAGGATGTGGAATGGCCCAAGGTTATATGATACTTGTTGCAAAAATCTATCATTCTTTTGTATTTAAAGGTTGTTGCATTATCAATAATGAGCTTAGTTGGACATCCAAATCTTGATAGAATGTTGGTTTCAAGGAAGGTTATAATAACAGTGTCAGTGGCTTGCCTTGAAGGTATGAATTTTATCCATTTTGTGAAGTAGTCTATGGCAGTGAGGATCCATTTCTGTTGGGTAGAGGAAGGTGGGTGAATTTCACCAATGAAATATTGAACCCATTGTTGAAAAGGTTTTTTAACAGATATTGCCTTGAGGGGTAATGGTAGAAGCCTTTTCTTTGCCTAAACAATTTGACATTTGTGACAGGAGGTCACATACTTCTTTACATTAGAAAACAAGGTAGGCCAGTAGAAACTGTCTCTAAGAATATTATCAGCATTGGTTTTCTAGTAAAGGTGTCCTCCACAGTCACCTACATGAAACCCTTGCAATACTTTGTGAGATTCATCTTTTAACAAATATTTGAGAGGAATACCTTCATGATTCCTCCAAAACAAAGCATTGTCTAATATACAAAATTTTATGGACTTCATCTTCAAAATTATACTTTTGGACTTAGATAATCCAGGAGGAGCTTGTAAATTTTGTAAAACATAAATGATATCAGCATACCATGGTGATTCAATAAAGGCATGGATGATTAGTGGAGTCGCCATCTCCTCTTCATTATCTATTTGTGCAATAAAGTTTATATCTGGGGCCTAACAGTTTGATTCAGCCATGAGCTTGGCTAATCCTTGGCCCTTGATTAACTTAGTTGGTTTGATTTCTATGTCATATCCTAAAATAGTAGCAATTCATTTTCCCCTCTTTCCATCTAGACCACCCTAAGTTAGGATGTCTTTGACTACTGAATTGGGAACATAGGCTACTATATGAGAATATAAAATGTATACTCTAAATTCCTTGATAGATTTGACCAAAGCAAAAGCTTGTTTTTCCATTATGTTGTATTTTAAGGGGGTATCTCTCAGGGCCTTGCTAAATAAAGCAATAGGTTGTTCATAGCCCTAGTCATTTTTCTGTAGTAAAACTGTAGCAATTGTGTGCTCAGAAGCAAAGGAAATTAAGATGAAATCTCTATCAAATTTTGGACTGATCAAAACTGGTGTTCTAGTTAAGGCTAGCTTAATGTATTCAAAGGATTTATTAGCCTCAACAATCCATTTTATGGTCAAATCTTTTTTCAACATATTGTTCAGTGATCTAATTAATTTTGCTAGATTAGAAATAAATCTCCTAAGAAAGTTAATTTTCCCTAAGAAAGCTTGTAATTCTCTGATGTTCCTTGGATGTTGTATCTGTAAGATGGACTCTATTCTTATAGGGTCTATTCAGATACCATCTTTTGAAATTACATGACCTAGTAACTTTCCTTCTTCTCACCCAAAAAAAGACTTCTTGGGGTTTAAAGAAATTCCATATTTCTTGCATTTAATAAAAACCTACCTTAGATGATCCAAATGTTGGTTGTCAGATTTTGAAAATACAGTAATGTCATCTAGATATATTACTAGGAAATCATGGATTTCTTTAGCAAAGTCTATATCCATAGCCTTTTGGAAAGTGGCACCTGCATTCATTAGTCCGAAAGGAATTTTCACATACATGAAGGTGCCCCAAGGAGTAGTAAAGGAAGTTTTGGCTTGGTCATCATGATGAACTAAAATATGATTGTAACCAGAAAATCCATTCAATAATGAGATTCTGGTTGCTCCAACCACCCTCTATAAAATATGGTCCATTTTGGGGAGAGGGTAATTGTCTTTGAGGGATACTTTGTTGAGGTTTCTAAGGTCCACACAGAGTTTGATCTCACTAGTTTTCTTCCTAGTTGGCACTAGGTTTGAAACCCAATCAGAAAATCTGATTGGTCCGATTATCTTAGCATCATACATTCTATGAATTTCCTTTTCATTAGAAGGTAATAGGACAAGATTTATCCTTCTAAGTTTTTGTCTGAAAGGTTTTTTATTTTCTTTTATAGGGATTGTGTGTTGTATGATGTTGGTGTCATATGGTTTGAGGTCCTCATAACTCCAAGCAAAGACATCCTGAAATTATTTTAATAAGCCAATGTATTTTACTCTTTCAGTGGGAGGTAATGACTTAGAAAGTTTGATCAATTTTGGATTTTCATCAGTGCCAATATTACACTCCATATCATATTTCAAAGGTTCCATTTTAGGTTTTCTAGGAACATCATTTGAATCAAACAAGTCTTCCAAAGGGGTTAATCCTTTAGGCAAGAAATTGTCTTTGAGATTGATTACTTCTGTGTCTTCGTTAATTATCTCACCAATCTCAGCTTGTTCTAGGTTTTGTACATCTGATTTTGTGAATTTAGTGGGATGAAATCTATCTATCTCTTCACCTTCTATCTCGTTTATTTCTATTTTATCTTTAGTGTTAGGATCTATTGACGTGTCAGTATCTATATTGCTATTTACAAATTCTTGTTCTGAAATCAAAAAGTTGTTTATTTTCTTTTCATCATCAAATATTTTCCAGTTCTTCAAATTATCTGGAATTGCAGGTCTATGCCTTACTTCAACAATGTACTGATAGTTAGGCTGAAAGGGTAACTTGCAGGTGATGGAAAACATTGCTAAACTATGAGCCTGCATATTATGTTTTCTAAGAATTACAACAACTTTGGTTTGTAAGAAAGTGTTTAGTATTTCTACAATGGTTCCTCTGTAACAACTTAATCTAGGGTCTTTGGTCATATATACAACATTAATTTGTTTTATCACTAATTCCGAGTCTTCCATGAAAAAAACTCTTATAGATCCTAGCTTCCTAACTAATATAAGACCTAAAATTAGTGCTTCATACTCAACCATATTGTTAGTACATTTAAAATTTAGTTTGTATGCATGGCCTTCTGAGTAATCATTCTCCATATTGTATATCCACACTCTTGCTCCTGCTCAAAACTTGTTGACTGACCCATCAAACTCAAGATGCCACAATATCTCATGTTCACAATTAGCATCATCTGTTTCCACCAACTTTTCCTCATCTTGACTACCCTGTTTAGTGGAAAGTTCTAAAGTTTGGACGGTTTCCTCTTGTTTTGAAACTGCAATTTCTTTTGGTTTTGTATCAACACTATCTAAAAGAGTTTCTTGTGTTTCATCAGTATTATACAAAATAAAAGAATCAATGTCTGAATGTATAGAGTAGATAGGAAAGTTTTGAGGCCGATCCTGGCTACTCACCATGTATTTCATTAAGGTTTCTCGATACAGCTTCTTGGGTTGTATAAAAACATAAATTGTTGCATATGGCATATCAAGTTGTAGAGATCCCTGAAGTTTGGCTCCCTATGACCTGGATAATAGCATGCCATATTTTGGTGGGATGTCAGCAACCACAATTTCCATAAGGATGCTCTTAGCAGGATATTGAACTAAGGTAACACAGAGGTCTTTAATAAACCCCAGACACTTGACTTGACTTGAGTCAAATGAAAATAAGTCCTTGTAAGGTCTTGCAATGTCTAGGTTCAATTTTTCCACCACTGATTTGGGCATTAAGTTGTGGCAGGCCCCAGAATCTAACATTGCATTATGAAGGATTTTGTCATGGATGCCAAGGCTATTGTAGAAAGGTGGTATTCCTTTTCCCATGGAGTCCTCATTTTCAGCAAGGTTCAGGGTCTGGGTTATCTGTGTTTTATAGGTATCATTCTTGATTAACACCGTCAAAGGGACTAAAATATTTAGCTTAGCTACCTATGATCCCAAATTATAAGGCAAAGGGGATTTCTCTATTTGAGGGTTTGGACTTTTGATGTCAGGGATTTGAGTGGGATAGTCTTCTTTTCCTTTACTGGGGACTTCGTTTTGTGAATTTTCCAATCTAGTATTTTGAGGTGTGTCCACTGGTTTTTTGGGGGGAATTGAAGTAGAGGGTTGATCAACACAAGGTTGATTAGAGGTTATATCTTCAATGGTAGGACCATAAGGATTCTGGTTTTGTTTGGGGAGAATATGGAGGATTTTAGCAATCGGGGCTTCTTTGGTTTTATTTGGTTAATTTGGCACTATTTTCTTGGTTTGGTTAGGGATATTAGAATTCTTTTTAATCCTTAGGTTATGCTGCTTATGTACTTCAAATATGGTAGAATCATAACCTTTTTTATAATCAAATGACTCTCTAGATTAGATTTGCAATTGCTGCAACATATGCAATTCCTGATCATCTTGGGTCAGAAAAATAACACCTTCATCATCTAATCCCATCATGTTAATCTGTGTGTCTTTCTCTGGGTCTTTAGGATGGGATGTTCCTGAATAATTTTCTTGGAAAGGAGGTCTAATATTTTGATCAGGTCCATTTTTCCAGTGTTTTGGTTTTGTTTTTGGTTTTGGTTTTGGTTTTTCCTAAAGTTTGGGTTTCTAACTGGAGGTGCATGTTGATTATCCCACTGGGGTTTCCTCTCTATATTCTTTATTCTATCCATTAAATTTTCCATGAATTTTACTAAGCTATCTATTTTAATGTCAGAGGGTGAAGGATCATCTTTAGCTGATCCTCTTCTTTCATTCCTAACTCTAGCTCTTTTAGCTAATAAATTAACCTTTACACTTACTACTACACTTTGCATATCTTCTAGGGTTGGGGGGATTCTTTCCCTGAGCTGGAATGCCATGTCTATGTCAAAATCATCAGGGAACTTTATTAATGCTAAGTCAGGTGGGGGTCTAAGATTAACTAGAATTTCATTGTATATATTGTTAAATATGGTGCAGTAATATTGAACAGTTTCATTGGGTCCTCTCCTAATATTTTCATATTCAGAAAGGATCCGTAGAGGATTTTTTTTATTTTCCCATCTATTCAAAAATTGCTGTTGAAATACTTATAAACTGTCAATACTATTATTAGGCAGTGATCTAAACCATTTCCTAACATCACCAGCTAAAGTCTGAACAAATAATTTCATTTGGACATCCACAATATCAATTTCATGAAGTTCAAAGTAGTCTGTCATTTTATTAACATGGTGCTCTGCAGTGTAGTGTCCTATGCCATCAAATTGGATGATTTTATTCTGGTAGTTTGCTGGCATGGCACCAAGTGGAGCAGGTAAGACAAGGGGAGCATATCTATTTGCCATGGCTATAAGCTGGGAAGGGCTAAAATGTGGGGTTGAGGCACTGGAAGGTGATGCAGTAGTGGAGGATGAACTAGGACTAGTAGGTGGTACCTGGGATATGATAGGTTGATAAGGGAGTGAAGGTATGAATGGAGGTGGGGAATGGGCTTCAAATTTTGAAGGGAATAATGGTAAAATGAGAGTAGTGGACAATTGTTCAGAAAGCTCAAGGATCTTGGCAGTACTAAGGGATGATTGTGGTGAATTTAGAAGGTACTCAGCAATTGATTTGTTGGCTTTTTGGACTTTGAGGTCTGCAATAAACTCTAGATGTATGACAGTGTCACAAATTTCACTTTCAGACTTTGATATAAATAATGACAAATCGAATTGCTCATCAAAGGGAAGATCTTCTAAAAAAAACCATTCATCAGGGCATGAAATAGCTTTAACTAAGGGTGTGTGACTGGCTGAACTTTCTTCTGTTTTGGATTTTCTTGAAATCAAGTTGGGATTATCAAATACTGGGGGAGGGTTTGGATCCGGGTTAGCCCTAGTATAATGAGTTTTCCTCGAAGCCAGAATTTTAGAAATTTTAAATTATTTTCTTTTCATGAGAAATAACTTCTAATAAAATACTTTAAGAGGCTCTAAATACAGAATTAAAAATTTCTTAAAGATTTATTAGGACTGAGGGTTTTCCCTAGTATGGTCGCCACTATGTTATCACTCAGAATTTTCCATAGAATTTATTAGAAGAAGAAAAAGATAGAGGTAACCACAAACCAATCTTTTAAGTATAGGCACTAGCCAACCTATGACTCAGAGAGGGCTCTCTCTATATGTTTTAGCTTTGTTCGCTGGGATTTTAGGCTAGTTCTTAAAGTTCAAGGGGGTTTTTGGGGTTCACATTTGGAAGTTGGATGGTGGAATACTTAAACAGATGGATAGAATGGTGTCTTTGGCTATTGGGATATGGAGTCAAAGAAGGGTAGCATAACTAGGATTAAATCATTAAAGGGAGCGTTAAATGGGCAAGCTAGCAAAGTGAAACACAAGTTTTTAGGTTGAAAAGATGAAATGATCTTAACCAGGGTGAGAGGGAATTTAAGAATCCTCAAACCGAGACTAAAAGGAGGAACCTAGGATGATCATGAGCAAAGGGCAGTTAAGAATCCTTTACTATAGACCAGAGGGAAACTACCTGAACTAAGGAGCACCCAAGAATTCCTTAACTTAGATAATTTTAGCCAAAAACATACAAAATGCCTAATAGTCAAAATAGAGTGCAATGAAGCAAGTTCTGAGATATCATTCCATATTAAACATTTAGATTTCAAATACATTTAAGATTATGGAAAAACTTTTAAAGAAAATTGACAACACAAAAGAAGATACTTGTCTGTATTTTGCACTACACATGAATCTAGTGAAATGTCTTTGCTTTATTCAAAAATCCAGCTTGCTGGTCCAACGATGGTATAATAGCTTACAGTCTTTGATCAAGAAAACTATAGAAATTTCTAAGAATCCACCTACATACTTCAAATTGTGAAGTATATATACAAAAAATTATTACAAAATATCTCAAAACAACTTGAGATTTTTTTTAGGAAATACAAATATCTTCTTGCAAGAAGATAGAGACAACTAATGAATTGTTTCTTGCTGTCCCTTTTATTACGGTTGTGTTGGCCTTTATGGTTGAGGTGTAGCCCTTTATGCTGGCTTACAGTTGTGGAGTTTCACGGTGGAGTCTTCTTTACTTTCATCTTTCAATTGATACTATTTAACCCTGATACTCTTTGACCCTATTGTGTTGTTTTTACCTATTTCACCCTACTGCCTTCATTTTTACTGTGTAGTATCTTTCAACTATTTATTTATCACAGTAAACCTGTCATTTTCTCCCACCATTCTACATCTAGTAATTTCACATTTACCATTCTCTTGTAGATTTCATTAGCCTCAATATACTTTGCAAAATTGGGCTTGGTGAGGAACAAATGTTTTACCTCCTGCTCAAGAAAAAATAAGTTCTCAAATGTGTCATATAATACTTTGCCTATTGGCAGGGCTTTAATGGATGAAGAAATGGCTTGTTCCTTAGCCAACTTTCTAAGTCTATCACCATAGTCCAACTATGTCATTAGTTTATCATGGATGACCATAGGACTGGGCAAACCTTTCTCCCTCAAAATCTAGAATTTAGCCATGAACCTATCGATGGCTACCTGCATATTGTGGCACTTTTCTTCCAAATTAAGCATAAGGTTCCTTTTGGAAAGGACCTTCCTTATTTATAAAATGGCAGAAATCCTATCTTCTATATTTAGCTCTTGGAGCTCATATCTATTCTTGTTGTTGAGGAAGTGGATGAGTCTATTTGCATCCTCTGGCTTATTTCCCAACTCCTCCTTTACTTTCTGGATAGTTTCAGTAGCTACCTTTACTAGTTCTATTTGCTAAAAAATAACTTGGATTGATGGCCAAATATCATTGATATAGTCAATGATATTTTCCCACAACATTTCCTTGGTTTGTCCAAGTGGTTTTTCCAGTGTTAAATCCATCTCTAGGATTTTTATTCTCTCACCCATTCTCTGTTCCTTTTGTGTTTCTTAGTTTTTCTTGATTTGGGATATTTTGCAATTAGTTTCCAACTTTGCCACCTTTTTCTTTAGCTTTTTCATCTCTGTAGCCTGGATGGTCATTTCTTCCATGGCTTTCACAAGTTCTGCTACTTTCTCTCCCTATGCACCTGCTACTGATGTAGATTTTGTTGTTGTTGGCAAGGCTGTTCCAAGTGGAACTGTAGGTGCCAAAGATGCTACTAGTGTGAATGGCATTGCTATAGAGACTGTGGGGATAACTTTTGTTGAAGAGGTCGCCACATCTGCTTGTTTTAATTGGATCAAAGCATCTAATTCCTTTCAGTCTCTTTCAGTTGGTTATTCAATTTCAAGACAAAGTCCATGAGTTCTTCATGCCCCTACTGGGCTTTTGGGACTTCTAGTGTTTGTGGATGTTGCAGCTGAGGTATTTTTAGTTGTTTCTTCAATGCAACTATGTCATCATTCTTCTTTTTGATAAGCTATTCTGTGGCTTTTATATCCTTGGTATCGTGTCCCAATTCAATTAGTAAGTCCTCTAAGCACTTGATCCTTGTGTCCTTGGCCTGTGAGGAGGCTTTCTCCAACTAAAATTGTGCTGAGATGTTGTTCAAGGAGTTCTATAGCTGATGGGCAGTTATGGATTTACCTATCAGGATGGAGTATATCATCTCTCCAACTTGTTTATGCAATTCAGTCTAGTCTATGGGATGACTATCCCTTGCCAACACTTCAAAATCTACCCTTTTGAAATTTGATGTTGTCTTTGGTTGCTGGGCTGTAGGCTTCATAAAGGTCATTTACAGCTTCCCCTCTTTAATGTCAAAGGCTGAGATTAGACTTGTTTGATTGGTAGGAGTTAGCTTTAGATATTATGCAGATGTTTGGGCCTTAAGCCTCTCATTCCTAGCCTTGATCTCTTTATACCTTTCCTTGATATCTCTGTCTTTGTCAGATGGCATTCTAAAATAAGACACTTCCACACTGAGCTGCCTTTCCAACATTTGAGTTTGTGATGTGGAAGGCTCTTGCATGCCTCTAGATGGAGTGGCAAGTCTGCTTCTTTCTGCTCCTATATTAGTGACCTCAGCTGAGTCTTCAGTATATTCTTGCTCAGAGGCTGGATTTAGCCTTTTTCCTCTTATTTGATTCCTGCTGCAAATCAGAGGTGGCCCCTGCTCTGTTTCTTTTTGGGATATTCTCCTCATTCTGAGGAGTTTGCATGATTGGAGGAGTACTCATAGCAGTATTTGGTTCTTCTGGTACATGCAGAAAAGAGCTGTCATCAAGCTACTTTTCTAAATCAATGAGAGCATTCTCTACATCTATTTTGGTGTCGTCCTGGTCTACTAGGGTACCTTCCACCCATTATGTTTTGTTTGTATATGCTTCTATTTCTGGTACGGGATGGTGGATGAAAGGTCCTAGCTTGACCTTTTGTCTCTTCTTTGTGATAAATTCCAAAGGATCATATCTCTAGAAAAAACTTCTCTGGAACTTCATATTCTGTAGTATCAAATCTGCCTCTTTTCTAGCCTCTCTAGAGTTGCATATGAAGGAGCCTAGTTGGTCCTTATTTTGAAATTAGCCTTCTTCTTGGCATTGATGAAGTTTACCTCATCTGCATTGGTAATTTTCCTATAGTATTCTAATGCAAACAACCTCATAGGGAGGTATCTTGGAAACTTATATGGTGCAAGCATGCAACCATATATCCTGATTTATGTGTTGTTCTGGTAAAGGTACCAGTCACCCACTTTAGTTTGTTTTGATAATTGAAGGACTCTCTTTATTTCTGGACTGATTCTTGGAGGAGGGTTTCCAGTTAACATTGTCATAACTGGATGTAAAAATAATTCAATGAAGTTTGAATAAGAGTATGGAGACTGATACTCGTGGACTAATGGGGTCCAAAAAATGACTGACCTGGGTTGACCCTTGGTGTCCAGTTTTTGGAGGGTGAATGGGAATTTCTCTAATTGATAATATAAGAATATATGGTATAAAACTGAGGAGTATTTGAAAATCCTTTCATTCCCCATTATTGTGAACTTCTCATGCATTCTATCAGCTATGAATGTGGCAAAGTCATAAACTGTTGCAGGAGGCTATCCTAGTGTATAGATGGACATGAAAGCAGGGATAATTTCATCAATATACTCACTTGTGGAGTAATCTAAAACACAAGATATCATGGCTACAATATTTCAGCCCTAAGGGGAAAATATAGTTGCTACATATGGAGGGGGGTCTTTAGGGATGTGCTTCTCTTCTTTGATGAAGGTTTGGAGCGATTGGGCCAATTTTGCAAAGATGAGTTTGGGATATAAGTCCAAAAAATCTCCAATTGAGAGGGGAGTTAGGTTTGGCCCTTGTTGAAGCTGCAAAATTTCATTTATAGACTCAGTAGTGATGGTGAAAAGGACCTTCTGGTCATGAGACATGATCGTTCTATGACTTGGGACATAACAAGCATAGAACATGTGCACAATTTCAAGAAAAATGTGGACTTGGGAGAATTGGTACTTGGGAAAATTTGACCCCCAAAGGCTAATTTCATAAGCATGGTTCAAGAACTTGTCCCTACTTTGGTAATTTATTTTAAGTAAGAGATGAAAATGGTATCTTTTATCTGGGAATCTTTATCAGCTAGGGCAGGGTGGTCTAGGTATAAATGGGGTGTAGAGATGGGTCTCACATCCATAGTAATTGGGGCAACCATACTTAGTTCTTGTGGATTTGAGTATGGGGGTAATTTTAAGTTTTTAGGGCAACGATGTTCTTGCGGATGGTTTTGGTCTAAAGTGTGAAAACCAAAATAAATCTGACTATTTTCCACTTAATTTAAAGTGTTATGAGGGAAATTTACTGGAATTGGATGACTGAGTGAGTTTTCCATGGTTAAATACCTGGAATTGGGTGAGTTTGACTATAACTGGTAGTTGACGGGGGTTCGTAGGGGTCTGTACGGCTCTGATATGGATGGATGATTGTGTCAGACTGTTTGCAACTTCTGTGGATCAATTGTGGAGGTTCGTGAGCTATTTCAGTAGTTTTGCAAGAGTTGCAAAGACGCTCTGAGTTCTCAAAAGCAAATGTGTGAAAAGAGCGAAAAGAGGGGTAATCAGGCGTTTACAGGAAACTGATTAATTTTGGTGGGTTTTTCCTAATGAATGAACAATGGTGGTTTTCAGTTGGAAAGGGGAAGCGGTTTGGGAGGTCCATCACACCGCTTTTGTGGTGTGGGAGGTATTCGGGAGGGGCTGCCCGATTCCATTCAGCACTTGACACGTAGCGTCGGTCGCCAAGGGGAAAACCACCTCATCAGGCGGGTAAAGAGCGGACATCGGATCGACCCGATATGGATGAGAGGCATTGGATGTAAAGGAGGGATGATCAATGATGGTCGGGAGATGGGAGTTGCGCGGTGAATTAACCATAAAGTTTTCGGGGGGGCCCATGGGCCTAATCACGATGGTATGAGATATCTTAACCTTTAATCTCATCGGGGTGCTCTAATGCAGGATTAAGGGCTAAGCCGAGGTTATTAATATATTTTTGTGGGATATGGGTAGTAATATAGTTTATAATTGAAATAAGGGGTGGGGTTAATTTATACAAAGGAATTAAATATAGATGGGAAATTGGGTTTTTTGGGGATTTTGTAGGTGGGGCGCGTGCTTGACTTAGGATAAATGTTACATGGTGGGTTTTTTAACATAAAACATGTTTGTTATGGGTTTTCCCTAGGCAAAAAAATTAGCCTTTAGGAAAAGGGATTTTGTGGGCGGGGGGGATGAATGAATTGCAAGGGGTTTTTAACACCTTTGTTTCTTAAGTCATCAAGCTGAGGGTTTGGTCCCTTCAAAATTCAGAGAAATGCTCTGAGCCTCTTTGAATTAAGGAGCTAAAGATATTAATCTTTTTTTATGAAGTGGAAGTTAAAGAGTGATGTAGGGGTTAAAATGAAAGATAACGATGTTAAATGAATCATGTTGTGAGCCATTGTCTTTGCTTATGTATCACTTATGCATATTTAAAAGATGCATTTGAAAATATCATAAGTGCTTTTCATGTAATCACAAGACATTTCTGCAACCTTTCTACTACTTACCCACTTACTCATCCTACCATTTTCTCTTCACTTTATTTGGGTGCATCTAGGCTAGCAAACCCTTATCAATCTTTTTCTTTTCTTTACAAAATAAACTATCTAATGTTAACCTTATATCATCCAAGGGATTAGATTAAACAGTTGAGCTCCTTCTATTTACTCTACCTATCTAATTATCTTCCAAGATTACACTGTTTGGTCAGATTTCATTCTCTAGCTATAAACATAAAATTCAAATTATGAAATAGCCAAGTTTAAACATTTTGAGTATTCATGGATTGTGGCATAAGTAATAAGCTGTACACAATCATTTATTAAGCATAAAAAGTAAATAGTAGTGGAATTTTGACTTGCACACTTTCCATGGTCTCTTTTGTCTTTTGGGGTTCATATATTTTATTTTTTGACCTATTTTCATTCTTTTTGTCCATTGATTATTCTTTAAGGACATACCCTCTTTACATTTTTTAATTTTTTAATATGGAAAACATTTGCATAATGAAAAGGTATGTGTTGGCATTATGGCTAAAGTGTTGTCTTTGATGGCAACCCATTCAGGTGATAGATCACAGTACTTCAAGTCAGCAGTAGAGATTGATGATCAGCTATCAAATATTGAAGAAAATAAGACGTACGCGGCGCCACAGAAGGCGCAGCTGCGGAGGTACGTGACGCCACAGAAGGCGCAGCTGCGGAGGTGCGAGGCGCCATAGAAGGCGCAGTGCGGAGGCGCCACAGGAGATGCCACAGAGGCGCCACAGAAGGCGCAGTGCGGAAGCACCACAGGAGACGCCATAGAGGCGCCACCGAAGGCGCAGTGTGGAGGCGCCACGGAAGGCGCAGCTGCTGAGGTGCGTACCCCCAGTGCACACACTTCAAGGCAGTAAAGCGCGCACACGTGGGGTTCCTTATGTTTAATCCTTGGTATTTAGCCGACGGTATTGTGTTATTATGGTTTTGGCCCGTGGCATTGTTTTATATTACTATTATTATTGAGCCCCATGATCCATGATTTGAGGAAGAGCTTGCCTATATAAAGCAAAGGAGATCATTTGGCTTGAGCATGTTTTGGGTTGAACATCTTATGAGAGCTAGATCTGAAATACTATGATCTCTTGGAGTAATGTCTAGATCTAAATAAGGCGCAGTGCGAAGACGCCACAGGAGACGCCACAGAAGGCGCAGTGCGAAGGCGCCACAGAAGGCGCAGTGTGGAGACGCCACAGAGGCACCACAGAAGGCGCAGTGCGGAGACGCTACAGGAGACGCCACAGAAGGCGCAATGCGGAGAAGCCACAGGAGACGCCACAGAAGACGCAATGTGGAGGCGCCACAGAAGACGCAGTGCGAAGGCGCCACAGAAGGCGCAGTGCAAAGGCGCCACAGAAGGCGCAGTGCGGAGATGCCACAGAGGTGCCACAGAAGGTGTAGCTGCGGAGGTGAGCGGCGCCACAGAAGGTGAAGTGCGTAGCGACGCAGGCCAGAGAAAAGGAAATTGCGTATCTGTCTTCAGATATTTTGTCGACTGATTTTTGTTGATAAGGTGTTCTGGGTTTAGTTTACTGTTATTGTGGATCTGGTTATCTGGGTGACTTACTAGTACTTGATGATTATTTGATGTTTATGGGTCCAGTATGAAAATTGGATGAAACGTGGCCTTTCAGATTATGTGTTGTGCTTCAGTGTATCCAGTATGAAAATTGATGAAACGAGGTACCTGGAGGAGAGAAGATTATAGGTCAGCACCTACGTACTAGTATCTAAGCTAGTACAAAAGCAAAAGGAAATCTTTGGAGCATTATAGCAGGTAGCAACCTTTGTACTAGTAAATGGATCGGCTAGTACAAGAGAAAAGGGGGTTGTAGCTCCCGTACTGGTATAAGACTACACCAGTACAAATACTGTAAAAGGATTTTCTTATTAAGAAGAAGATTGAGATGACTTGCAGCAGGTGGTTTTCTTCCGCATTGGGTTTCCACCTTATATCATGGTGTTCATGCGTGTGCCTTATGTGTGATGATCTATTCTATGTTACTGCATCTGCTAACTGATAATATGGTTGATAATGTTCTAATGCACTCATTGAAGATCAATTAACTTAATCATAGGAAGTTGTGGAAGTAGCATATATGAATCAGAGTTTGGAAATGAAAAAGTTTTATTAATGTGATAATACTGATTCACCCCCCCCTCTCAGTATTATTTCCAACAATTGGTATCAGAGCAGGTCCTTTGATAGAAGCTTGATCGCTTGAAGGAGATCCGTGGAACAATGGGAAAGAAGCTTAAGAAGAAAGCACAGAAGAAGAAGAAGACATCGCAGAAAAACTATGACAGTGGAAGAATCGATTGGGGACTAGGAATAAGAAGCTCTTCAGATTCAGAATCAGAATCAGATCACTATCAGGTATGAATGTGGTATCCTCTAATGTTCCAACTATCTTTCCATGTGAAAGAGATGAAAGTGATAGTGAAACTACTGAACTTGCTCTTATGGGTGAACAAGAAATATATCAAAAAGAGGCCGAATTCAAAAGGCTTTCAGACATAATCACTGATCAACAAGATCTTTTGAGAAAAAGGGAATGTGATTTCAAAAAGGTAAAGGAGTTAGTCAAGGTCAAATATCAAAAGTTGCATGATGAAGTCACATCTCTAAAAAGGGAAGTCAATGAAAAGAGCACAACAATCAAGAATCTCAGAGATAGATCCAGCTACTATGAAAATATTGAAGCTACAATTCTCGCACTAAAGGGAGATCTTGAAAAATCAAGGAAGCAGAATGGAGATCTACATCAAACTATTGAAAAACAAGAATCACAGCTGGAATGTGCCTTCAGATTTCATCAAATGCTGCAGAATGTAAATGAAGAACAAGCAAAGGAGATTCTCAATCTAAGGGAACAAATGGAAGAAGGAAGAAAAGCTGAAGAAGATTTGAAAAGGAAATCTCTTGAAAAGGAAGAGCAACATCA
>APFE031107539.1:0-23362 GCA_000404065.3 Pinus taeda
TCATATTTTATGCAATTGACATAGATAATGCTGTAAAATGGTGGAGTCCTTGGTTCAAGTTATTTTTGTATAAATATGTGCCTAGAGAATGTTGGATGCTAGATCATAATTTCCAAAGTACCATTAGTACTCTAATTTGGGAATTGTATGTTGCTGCACAAAATGACTATGTCATAGAGTTCGAGTTTGTCCATCAAGACACAGTTGTAGTACCAGATGAAAGAGATGAATCTTTTAGTCTCTTTGTGAGTTTTTAAGGGAGGAACATTGTTGATGAAGAATACAGACCACATAATATGTATTCTTTTCCTTTCTACTGTTGTTTCAGAGAAGTTGGTCCACCTTGGCTAGATGACTCCATACCACATGAGATATTTGCTCCTGAATCAGAAGAATTATTAGAGGTAGAACAGCTTGCCAGGCATGATCGTGAGCATAACAAACATGATCATGAGCATGATTATGAAGATAGAGAGAATAGTGATTGATAGCAAAGATCACTCATTTGATATCTTTGCATATCTTACTTTTGGTTTCCGTGGGATTTTCTCCAGAAAATATCTCCATTGTGTACTTACTTATCTAAAAAGCCGATGTCCTAGATTCTGGCCTGATTGTACTATTTACTTTATTAGACTGTGTCGGATTCGATCCCCATATGGCTTAGCCTCCAAGGGACGAGATAACAAGTGATTGTCCTCACTTGCCCGAATCTTTAGACTGTTCATCACTTTTGGTACACTTTGTCCTTCGAATATGATTTCTTGCGTGATATTCATACCGAAAGTAGATTCTCATGAGTCCAGGTTTCCGATAAAAGTTTTAACCGAATAACTGGCTAAGATATTATATATACTGGGGTTGTAAGAAGGGAAGGGCATTCGAAGTTTTTAGTTTTTGGGTTGAGTCGGAACTCCCTGCTCTGCATTTGCGAGAATCATCTTGATCTGCTTTCATCACGGAGAACTAACTCCAAAGTTCATATGTCATCTGAGCTATTGTTCTGAAATATTAATAGAAAAGTTGCTCTATGTAAAGTGTTATACTCTTATTATAAAATTGGTATCAGAGCCATCTGGTTCTGTGTCCAAGCTATTTTCGTTCTGTCTGGTTCTTACATTAAGATACATTGGTATCAACATTTGTTTAAGTTTGAAGTCGACGATAAGGCGCTGGTAGAGAGCGTTGAGGCGAAGGACTGCCGTTTTTGCTTTCCTGGTGCACAGAAGCTTTATTCCTCTGTTCAGGTGCGTACTTATATCTAATCTTAATGGCCGGTTCTATGAATGAATTTGTTCTTCAGAATCTCGATGACAAGAAAATTACTAGACAAAAAAGATGGTCTTTTTTGAATAAGTATAGATCTAGTAATGATAAGTTGTATGATGAGAAAGTGCTCGTTCAAGAATTTGAACCTTGGCCTAATTGGACATTGCCAGAGATAGAAGTTGATAAACTATATAAGGTTCCTGCTTTTCAATTTAGAGCTACTCAGTTATTCTGATTTCCTTCTGTGAATATCCCTATTTCTACTGGTCAGTCTGTGTATCAAGTTCCGTTGATAAAGAAAGAAGATATTGAATGGGGTTTGGAACATGGCTATAATTATATTCATATTGGAATGATTTAATTTGGCATAAATCCTCTAGTAAGACCAGGATTAAATACTTCTTGTTTGACCTGTGTCTTAGATACTCGAATGAATAATTTTCATGATGCACTTTTGGGTGGATTTCAGAGTCCATTAAATAATGGTCCTGTTTGGTCTTCAGTCATTCCCAGATACCTGGTAGCCTTAGTTCTCCGTGATGCAAGCAGATCGAGATGATTCTCGCAGATGCAGAGCAAGGAGTTCCAACTCAACCCAAAAACTAAAAACTTCGAATGCCCTTCCCTTCTTACAACCCTAGTATATATAATATCTTAGCCAGTTATCCGGTTAAAACTTTTATTGGAAACTTGGACTCATGAGAATCTACTTTCGGTATGAATATCATGCAGGAAATCATATTCGAAGGACAAAGTGTACCAAAAGTGATGAACAGTCTAAAGATTCAGGCAAGTGAGGACAATCACTTGTTATCTCGTCCCTTGGAGGCTAAGCCATATGGGGACCGAATCCGACACAATCTAATAAAGTAAATAGTACAATCAGGCCGGAATCTAGGACATTGGCTTTTTAGATAAGTAAGTACACAGTGGAGATTTTTTCTGGAGCAAATCCCACGTAAACAAAAAGTAAGATATGCAAAGATATCAAAATGAGTGATCTTTGCTATCAATCACTATTCTCTCTATCTTCATAATCATGCTCATGATCATGTCTGTTATGCTCACGATCATGCCTGGCAAACTGTTCTACCTCTAATAATTCTTCTGGTTCAGGAGCAAATATCTCATGTGGTATGGAGTCATCTAGCCAAGGTGGACCAACTTCTCTGAAACAACAGTAGAAAGGAAAAGAATACATATTATGTGGCTTGTATTCTTCATCAACAGTGATTCTCCCTTGAAAACTCACAAAGAGACTAAAAGATTAATCTCTTTCATCTGGTACTACAACTGTGTCTTGATGGACAAACTCGAACTCTATGACATAGTCATTTTGTGCAGCAACATGCAATTCCCAAATTAGAGTACTAATGGTACTTTGGAAATCATGATCTAGCATCCAACATACACTAGGCACATATTTATACAAAAATAACTTGAACCAAGGACTCCACCAATTTACAGCATTATCTATGTCAATTGCATAAAATATGACTCTAACAGACCCATGAATCCTAGCTCTCTGATGAATTGTGAAATAACCATTCCATGTCCAATCAATATTCTGAATGAAACCAAAATATACAGACTCTCTAGACAATCCATAATACACACGCCATGACCTATTCATGTATGGTAACTCTCTAGCGTAAGACCACATAGCTTCTTTAGAATCAAACCATCTCTGTAATATATGCTGCCGAAGACCTAAAGGCAAAGACTTGACTCTTTTTACAAAACAATTCCAACAAAACTCATACTGACACAAACTACAAATGGCGACTGGACTGACTCTATTAGACTGGACTGAACTGCTACTTGATGAAGCTTCATCTTGACGAAGAGGCTTGAACATTTTAATCTCCTTGGTCTCAGCTCCTTCTCTTGTCAACATATCTGCAAGATAATTCTCAGCACCAGACTTGTACACAATATCAAAATCAAATCCTTCAAGCCATAGTGCCCATCTGAGGACTCTGGTATTACCTTGTTCCAACAATCTTTATTTGCCAAAATTCCTTTCATGTGTTTGAGATCTGTGCGAACAATGAATCTGACGCTTTTAAGAAATAGATGAAACCTTTTGATCCCTCTTTTTACTACAAGTATCTCCTTGTGGGAAGAAGGATACTTTAATTCTGTGTCATCAAATGTGCCTGAAGCATATGCACAGACTAATTCTTTCCTTCCATGCTTTTGTAACAAAACTGCAGCCCAAGTGTGATGTGAAGCATATGTTTCAAGAATAAAGGAAAGATTAGTGTCAGGAAGTTTAAGTTTTGGCAATTCACTGATTTTAGTTTTAATGTTTCTGACTGCTTCTGTCATCTCTTTTGTCCACCCAATTGTCTCCTTCTCTAGCGTTTTCTGTAAGGTCTTAGTATCATTTGATTGTTTCTCATAAAACTATCTGATATAATTCAGACAACCAAGAAACCTCTACAAACTCTTAACATCTGAAATGACATCTGGAAACTTTAATAAATAAGTCAGAACATGTGATTGAAGCTCAATATGACCTTGTTCTATATGCAGTTCTAAGAAATCAATTTTGACTTTACCAATTTGAAACTTCTCGTCAGAATCAGAAAGAACAAATCCATGTCTGTAAACCATTTCATAGAACTTTTCTAGATGCATCTTGTGACTATTTACATCTTTGTTGAAAACAAGTAAATCATCTATATACACAATTATGAACTCTACCCCTCCAAAAATGTCTTCCATCCATTTTTTAAACTCAGAGGGAGCATTTTTTAATCCAAAAGGCATTACAGTCCATTGATATTGTCCATGAGGGACTGTAAAAGCTGTTTTGTACCTGTCTGCAGTGATAATGCCAATTTGCCAAAATCCACTCTTCAAATCAAATTTACTAAAACATTAGCATTGGCAATTTTTGCAAGAAGGAGTTCTTTATTAGGCAGAGGATACCTGATTGGGGGCAATGCATCATTCAAGAGCTTGTAATTAATAACAAGCCTTTTCTTACCTCTCTTCTGCTCACTATGCTTGTTCACATAAAAAGTTGGGCAAACCCAAATGAGTAATCTCATGTTTGCATAAATCTTGCTCTTGTGGACTCATGTGATTAGCACTTGCCTTTTGTGGTCCAGGAACATATCCTTCTTTATAAGGAAGTGCCACAAAATATTTTTCCCTTGTCCAAAAAGCATCTGGACGGCTTGCTGTACAATCTTTACGAAGCTTCTCTGAAATATTCTGTAATGTTTTTGGACCATTAATCTCAACATTTTTGACAATTTGTAAATTCTTGACAAATCCTGTAGACTGTACTGAATTTGGTCTTCTTCTACAGGCTGTACGTTAACTATGTAGTCATTGTAAGTAGGTATTGTCACTAGACCTTTTGTTGTAGAAAAAGTAACAGAATCTATATCAAAAGTAGCAAAAAATAATTTCTTCAAAAAATCTTGTCATAACAAAAAATATGTACCAGAATCAGAACTATACAATGTTACAAATATTTGAACGTCATTGAAACAAATTGGAAAATCGGGAGCTATATGGTTAATCTCCATCAAGTCTTTTGTAATAGCCCTGAATTGTAATTTTCTAGGTTGCCAGTAATATGAAGGAATGGCGCCAAATTTGAAGCAACTACTCATTGCCCCAGAATCAATCTGAGCATCTAGAGCGTATTTCTTAACTTTGGGCAATTTGATCTTAATGGGAATAATCACTCTATCTCCAATTCCCATAATACTTATCATATCAACATTTGTGGATTTTGAGGGAATCTCTTCTGAAACATTCTTCATCAACAAGCTTGTTAGCTTGGAATTACAATCATCATAATTACCAATAAGCATTTGAAGTTTAGATGATAACTGAATCATTTTTGTTCTTGTATGATGAATGGATGACTCTAGATCTGCAATTTTATTTTTAAGAGTTGTGATTGTATCCATACCTGATCCTTGTGACTCGTCTATAATCATCGAAGGTTTGAACATTGAATCAAACTCTTTCTCACTGAATTCATCATCTGAGAATTTTTTTTTGGATCTTCTGGAAGAAGGTAGCTGACTTTCGAGGCTTTCAAGTTTCTCTGTTAACCTTCTCCTGGCTGTAAACTGTACTGGATCAAGCTGTGCCAACTCAGCTTTGACCTTTGCTATCTTTACCTGTACACTATCTGAAAAATTAAAATGAAACATTTTTATGTCAGCAATGAATGTCTCATCAGAGTCAGTTGAATCAGAATCTAGTGCAAGTCATTTTATATCTGGTAATTCATTTTCTTCAGATTCTGAGGAAGAACTGGATACTTCAAAATATTCTCCATCAGAATGGGATATGAGATCCCAATCTTTTGGATCATGTATTGAAGAAAATATATCCATGATCTTTATCTTCTTCTTGTCTTTCTTTTCTCTGCAAGCATTAGCATAATGGCCTTCCTTTCCACAAATAAAACAAACAACTTTCTTTGAAGGCTTTGTGATTTTCCTAAATACAACCTTTCTCCCCTTAAAACATTTCTTAGAAGGATAATATTTCTTTTTACGAAAATACTTGTCTGTCTTGCAGGAACAATTTTGGTGTTTATTCGTGATATTCTTCCTCTTAGAATGGCAACCAAAATCATAAGTTTCCTTGAAATTATTGCAGAGCTTAGTGCTAAAATGCATTTGCTTGTGACAATTCTTTTTAGCTTTTGCAGCAGCACACTCTTTCTGCAAAACTGAAACAATTAACTGTTGTATAGCAGCAAAAGATGAGTTCTCAATCTTGATCTTATGTTCATCAATATACTGATTAATCAGATCTGGAATTTTCCCCGGCATGGAAGCTATATAATACCTCAGATATGCAACATTATGAGGATCATTTGCTTGATATAATAATTTCTGCATAATACAGAAATATTCTTGCAAATAGTCTATATTACATAACCTTTGCGATAAAAACAACTGGGAATGGTGAACTGAATCTTCTGGTACAATCCCTACAAACTCATTTGTTAATGCATCAAACAAAGCTTTTAAGGGATCATCTTCATTTTCAACGATTTGGTTCATCTCTCTATCTGATAACTTCTCCCACCATTGCTTGAGAATACCAGTAAAAGACCAAATAATCTGAGTAACAATCTCTGACCTCTCTGCCTTAGTTTCTGCTTTTCTCTGTAAAGCCCAAGCATGTACATTATGTAACACAGTGATGACTTCATCATAGCCCAAGCAATCAATATTAACAAGCAGAGTATTGCCAAATCCTGTGGTGGAAGGATTTTCCATTTTTAATGGAATATTCTGCAACTTCTCAGCATATTTGCTAAATGGGCTTGTTGCAGATGCTTCATGGGCAATGGTTTCTTCATTATTTTTTCGTCCTTTATGAATATAAGAAAAAGTTTCACCTCTTTTTCTCTTAGAACTTGGTTCACCTTGTGCTTGTTCACCATGGGTCTTGGACAGGACCTTAAATAATCAAATGTAAAATTCAAATATATCTCTTTATTTCTCATAAAACACTAGATTACAACAGAGATCTTGACACATAAAGAACTTATCTCACTGGATCACAACAAAGATCTTGACACACAGAGATCTTATAGATCGACACCCTAACGACCTCAATCCTTCCTCTTTTCCCAAAACTCCTTTCCTCCTTCCCTTTACAAATGAACCTTACCTTATTTTATAATCCAGAAGGGGGACCAGCATTCGTGAAGGGTAAGGAAACTATCTTTTCAAATCTATCCTCTAGATTCGGGTATGAGTGGACAACTCATATTATCTCATCCCTTTTCCTTTCGGAAAGCCATCAAGCATATGGGGACCGAATCTCAAGTACTAGATATTTTGTACAAAAAAGTGGAGAGCCATAAGCATATTATTCCACTAAAATCTTATTATTGTACTTAAAGGTTACACAGTGGAGATTCAAGATCAGGTGAACCCACTAAAGTCTGTCTAGTACCAACGTCGACTAGAAAGACAACATAGTCATATGACATAATATTCGATTTGGGGATGGGTGTAGTGCTAGTATCGAAATCTTTCAATCAGATGATTTGAAAAATACTGCACTCATACATCCTTTTCAGATTCCCATATCTCTGAAGCATGACTATCAGGTGGCTCCAGGAAATTGATGTACTCAAAGGGATTTGATTCGGGATCCACTTGATCGTGGAAATCATTATAGCTAGGGTGGACACCATTAGCACTGGTAGCGATTGTCCTAGCTTTATAGTGGTTAGTGACGAACCATCAGACATGACCACACCTTCTGACTCTGTGGAAGAAATGGAGGTCTTCGATATCAGCAATATCCCTGACGGATTTGTACAGGATTCCTGATTGATGAGCTGTGGGTTCACTAAATCCGTAGATCTTTAGCAAATTGAGGGAATATGGCTTGATGACAAGGGCCGACAAGCCGTAAATTTTCCACCATTCAATCAACCACTCTAGAGTAGGATCCATATTTTCCACTGCTTCTACTGTCCATCCTTCATAGAGAAAGGAGAACTGCAAAGAATAAAATAGACTAGAGGAATAATTCTGCAGATTCTTACCTGTGTAGAATGCTTCTTTCTGTTGGTCTATATCAAAATTATCCCTGTTGAGATGATTGTTGAATCTTTTGAAGATTATGTGACAGCGTTCAAGTAGATCTTCATCATCTTCACTCCTTTCCAGTATATAAGTGATACTCCCAATATGAGCTAGATAGTCCAAGGCTTCAATAGCGTCATTGTTCATTTCATCTTGCATCCTTTCATTCCAAAGATAAGGGATTCCCATTCTGTACCGGATTTCTTTGACAGGGATCCAATGTTCATCATGAACTAAAAGGGGAGTTTCTAGTTCATAACTAATCCATCCTCTGGGGGTTTCTATCTCTACAGAGTTTTCATTCCTTCTGATAAAATTGCAGGAGAGAGAGAGAATTGAATGGTCTGCCAAGAAATCACGACTCAGCATGTTTGCAAAATTGTTCTTGTCTCCTCGTATAAATTCAATGTCGAAATTATATTGGCTTAGCTGCATCACCCACCTGATCATGGCAGCGTCTTCAAATTCACATTTTTTGATTGCATATTTTAAAGCTTGACAATCAGTTTTTACAGTGAATTTGGTGTAAATAACAAAATCTTTGAACTTAGCAATACCAAGGCATCTACTCTAAGTTCTTTCTTCAGACTAGCCCAATTCAATTGGTCCTTGGCCCACAAACCTGAAGCATATTGACAAACTTCAATCTCTTTTTTGTTGCTGGGGTTTTTCTGACACAAAACCGCACGCCAACCAATTTGGCTAGCATCTGTCATGATAATCTTATCCCATGCTTCTTGTGTGGGAGATAGAGGCTGGATTTTTCTAACTCTATCTTTTATTCTTCTTACTGCCTGAGTGCAGTCATCATTCCATGGGATTGGATTTTTCCGAAGCCTCTGGTTCAAAAGCTTTCTTTCTTGGGCACAATGTTTCAGAAATTTTGAGATGTAGTTCAAACTCCCAAGAAATCGTTGGAGTTGAGTCTTGTCAAGAATCTTATCAAGAAAATGATCCACAAAATTGAGGCTTCTCTGAATTACATTGTAAGAACCATACTGAATATTATAACCCAAAAAATCTACCATGGTTCTGAACAACTTCATTTTTTAATTAGATAAAACTATTCCTTTTTCTTTAACTCTCTGTAGAAAGATCTTCAAATGCTTAATATGCTCAGGAATATTATCTGAATGGATCAACAAATCATCAATATATTTTTTGAGGAAATCGTCCATACCTTCAAAAGTTTCATCCATGATTCTTTGAAATGCAGAAGGTGCATTTATCAAGCCAAACGGCATGATATTCCATTCGTAGTGTCCTTCTGGCACAGAGAAGGCAGTTTTCCATTTATCTGATTCTTTTATTTCCACTTGCCAAAATCCAGATTTAAGATCAAACTTTGAAAATACTTTGGATTTGGAGATCTGGGCAAGTATAGTGGAAGGCTTTGGAAGAGGATAAGCATCATAATGAAGGATCCTATTCAAAGGCTTGTAATTCACAACCAACCTGGGCTTTCCTTTGGCTATCTTTGAATGCTTATTTACATAAAAGGCAAAACAGGCAATGGGACTTTTACTTTTCCTTATCAATCCTTTCTTCAGAAGATCTTTAATTTCTTCTTTACATAGTTTCATCTGTTCTGAGTTCATGGCAATTGCTTTTGATCTTCTTAACTTACCATTAAAATCAGATTTTAGAGGAAGTTCGACTTCCTGCTTATTGACATGCCAGAATGCATTAGGATCATCAGAACAACATTCTTTGAATTTAGCAGTTATGTCTGCTATTTCTCTGGCGTACTTCCCATTGTCAAGATGTTCTTCAGTCTTCATTATTTCTTTCTTTATTTCCATTTTGCCAATAGGTTCTCCATTCTTTCTATTCTTTTTAGTATGTTTGGAGAATTAGCATTAATGAATGGAAAAAAGATTTCTTTATTATCTAAGCTAACAAAATATCCATATCTTTGACTGGCCTTGTCTAGCTTAGTTCCATGTTTTTCAAAATTTTGGAAAAATGGTGTTCCTAGGTACATAGCGCAATCCATACCTGGAACTATTGGACAAACAAGATGAACACCAATTTCTTCAGTCAAGAATACATCTACTTCCACTCCTGACACAGTTGTAATGTCACCGCTGGCGGTTGTTACCCTTGGGCAGGCAGTCGGCCTTCTGAGATGAGTACTGACAATTGTATTGTTCACAATATTCAATCTGGATCCAGTATCCATTAATACTTTCCAATATTCATACTGCGTTCCAATTCTAACTTTCATCTTAACACAATACATAACATCTTTGTTAAGTATATTGCAACCTAAGTCCATTCTTTCCATTTCATCATCTTCTGTCGGATTTATCTGCTCAGTAATTGGATTAGTATGAAATGTCCAATTTTATGTTCTTCCTGACATAGGAAGATTCTGAGAGGTAGAAACTTCTTGTGCATTCATTAATCTGGCGCTTAAATCCCTGTGATTTTCTATGCATAGCTTCTTGTTTTCTTTTACTGTCTTTCGAAGCTCCTGATAGCTTGGTGTATACAAGGCAAGGTCTGAGGCAAATCTTCACCAAAATCTTCATTCTTAAATTGCCTAGTTAGAGCTTCAACTGAAAATAGAGAAGTAGGAGGGACATACCCTTTATTTGTAAGGTTCTTTGGATTGGAGGGTATTTGCTTCAGATGATTCATCAGTAAAGATTTGTACATTTCTTTGATCTGCGGGTCTGCTACTGCCATCATTTGTGTGAAATAATCCCTGCTTGTTTCTTCATAATCTTCCTTCATCATCCTGACTGCATTGCACTGGCAGACATCGGGATCACTACACTCACAATCTTTGCATTCTGGGCAATGTGGATCTCTGCAAAATTCTTCTTCAGAGGACGAAGAATAATCAGAATGCACGAAATTCAAATCATTTTCTGATTCAGAATCAGAAGTTAGTAATTCATCGCAACTGCTACGTAGATCAAAGAAATTGATTTTTCCTTTTTTATTCCTGTAAGGCATCTTCTTTTTTGAAGTTTCTTTCTTCTTCTTAGGACAATGATTTGCAGTATGTCCTTTTTCATTACAGTTGTAGTAGGTGATCTCCTTTTCTTTGGAAAACATTTCAGTATGTTTATATGGTTTTTTCTTGAAGTGTTTTTTCTGTGGAACTCAGGGTGACTGGGAATTCTTCTTTGAATGCATATGCTTTCGCCTTCGCCCCTCAGAATTGCCAGGTTTACCGAGGTGGCATTGCTTACAAAGCTGCTGATAGCCATGTGGTTTTTTAGGATTGGTAGCAGCATGGGCAATTTTCATTTGGGAACAGAGCTCCACAATGACAGCTTTTACAGCTTGTCGGATGACCCCAAACTTATAATCCCCAATCTTTCCAGGGAGTTTATTGACAATTGCAGAGGAAACCCAATGTGGAAGAGAGGAAACAAAGATTTCCTTCCACTTTGGTTCCAAAATGAGATCTGTGGATAGAGTGTGAAGACGGTGAAGAAATTCATTGAAATACTCATGAAAATGCTGCATGTTATGCAATTTCATGGCCAACAGAGTAATAGTGGTAATCTCATTGGTGATCTGTGGGAAACCAATAAAATTAATTGTGATTCCATAAAGAAGTCTTCCTATCATGTTATTAACAGGAAGATGTGTGACTGGATCCATGTATGTGCTACCATCTGGATTCTGGACAACTGACTCTTCCCATGATGGAAGTAAATTTGGTTCTTTCAAAGTTTCTGCTTTTAACCAAGAATCAAGAGTACTTTCAAACCCACCAATGATTCCCCTGGTAGCATTGACAGGACCTATGTCATCAGCGAGATATGTCGTATAACAGACTAACATTGAATGTAACACATACATTACCTCAACTTATGTACAATTGTCTATGTTCCAAGAATATGTAGAATTGGCTGACCAGTCTTTGTGATATTCAGATTTCATCAGGTCTCTGCGGTCAGGTGCAGGATTCCAGGTGCTTTGTGACCTTGATCTTGATGAGGTAGAATTTACATGAGTATCATCAAAATCATTAGAATTTACAATACCAAATTGTTCCTTATCTTGAGCAGAAAAATTATTTACACATTCTTCAAGATCTTCGAGCTCAAGAGCATAATCTATCTTATGAATACCAGTATCAACATCATCTTTTTCTTCTGAAGATTCAACATATAAGAAGTTTGAAAGACTACCCCTAGTAGGTTCCTCTAGTTCTTTCTGAATTTTCCCAAAGAAATTAGGATTAGCAAAAGGTGAATACTGGAAGGTAGAGCTTACTGGAGGAAAGTTTATTGAACTAGGAGCTTTGATTAAACTTTCAACTGATGATGGAATAGAATATGGAATTGATGTCTTTGGATCTGAAAATAGGGTGGAGGATTTATAAGCCTCAGTGCTAGGCTTCTTTTTTAAAGAATCCACTCCTGAAGAAACAACCCAGACTTGTTTCTTGATGATATCAAGGCTATTGTTAACCTTAACAATTTCTTTCCCATGAGCAACAATTGCTTCATGAATTTTTTTATCTGTTTGCAGGGGGAGCTTATCAAGACTTGGTGCAATTGTCTGATCATTTTCAGACAGAGTCTTGATACTTTCATTTAAACAAACAGTGTTGTAATCTTGCTTTTGAAGAATTCTGCCAAGCATTGTTTTCATTTCTGAGCACGCAGTTTCTATTGAAGCAAATTCTTTTCTGATAATTTTTTCTAAACTAGACAATGCTAGGTTTGTCCAGTTTGTGGCTTCTATTGAATCTTTAGCAGACAAAGACGAATCATCCAGATGGGAAGGAAGTAATTTGTACAATTTTCCATCCTGCTATCTTATTACAAAGTTTTTCCATGGGGGAAACTCTGTCTCTGTCTCAAGCACCCAACCATCTAAGAGTTCCCACTTATGCTTACTAGGACTGTTGGTCTTAATCATATTGACATTAAATTGTAAGCATACATATTTGACCAGTTTTTATCCTTTTATTCTAACTACTATCAAAGACTTTGGAAGATTTGGCTTGGATAACATATTATGTATTTTAGGAGAGAAAACTGGAGATTGTAGGGGAGGAGGGATAACCACACGGTTTCCTTCTAATTTTCTTTCTACGAACTCCTCTGATTTCAAAATTTTCTTTTCCCTTGCTTCATTCCTGAACTGTTTAACCAGAGAGTCTTCAACCTGGTTTATAGAGGGATAATACCATTCATAGAATGATATCCATTGATTCTGAGCTTGCATCCAAGCTTTCCAGGCAGTGTTATTCTACTGATTGAACCTTTTCTTGTCTTCTTTTTCTAGAAGACGTAATTCTTGCATATAGAGATGTTCTATTTCATGAGTATAGATGTCTCAGTTGAACATCTTTTTCTTCCATGTATCTTCTAGATTATATGGCCCAATTCCTTTAAATATTTTCAGAAAAGCAATGATTTCTGAATTTGAAGGAATTTCAAAAGATTTAGGAATCTTGTCAATCAAATTCCTTCTGTAGGAAGGAATATCAGAGGCTTTAGCAAAACCAAGACCACATGAGGTGGTCGAGGATATGGAATTTACAAGAAGCTCTTCATGAACATTAAATAATGAAACTTGCTTATAGCTTTGTTCAGAAGAATCGGATGAGGGTACAAATCTGATCATATTTATTCGATGTTGATAAGAGGATTCTCCATGAGGAATAGGAGGATCTGAAAAAAAATTTGACAAAAAGTTTTTGAGCAGTGTTGATGATCATAGACAGAACTGAAGACAGGATTTGTTGTTGGTTGAACAAAAAGTTTCCGGAGTGACTCATACATTGTTGGATCAATAACAATTTGTTGTGGAGGTTGTACAGGGTGTAACTGGTGAGTTGGTATGGTGGAAACAATTGCGATAGTCGGAACAGTGGCGACTGTTGGTCCACCACACTGCACAACTAGCTGAACTCTTGGGAATCTTGTAACAACCTGGTTGTCTCTTTTAGAAATGATAGATTGGGCTACAACAATAGGTTTACGGGCTGGTTTTTTCCAACTAGTCACCCATTCATCAAGAGGAGAAATACTTCTTTTATAAACATATACAGGAGCAACAGGGTTACAGGAAGAGTCATACTGAATGAGGGTGACAGTGTCAGACTCTTTATCAGGAGAATTTAGAACAACAGGTATAGTAGTATTATAAAACCAGGCACAAGTTATATAATAAATGGACAAATTTTTTGCTTTAGACATAAAGCCTTCATATCCTTGAGTTTGTACACCTAAAGTAAGGCACTTTAGAATGTGGGGATCATCAAGTACAATAGAAAAATCAGGGTATACATCATATTGGATTGGACCATCAGATAGGCTGGTCTCGATTCCTCCTATTAAGGCTTGTGTAAAGGATATCCATCTATTATCTAATAATGCGGAAAACACAAATGTTTGTTAGCCTTAAGTCCTGGTAGAAGTTACTGACATAATTGAGACAACCTAAAAATATTTGCAGCTGATTTTTATCTGTTATGACATCAGGGAATTTGTTTGCAAACTCCAATGCATGCTTTTGTAGTGAGATTTGGCCATTGGAAATCGTATGTCCAAGAAATATGATAATGGTCTGAAAGACCTCTAATTTTTTCTTGCGAAGTACAAGGCCATTGTGCTTGACCAGATTTTTAAAAATATTTACATGTTTGATGTGATCTTGAATATTCTTAGAAAATATCAACACATCATCTATGTACACAATAAGCCAATCAAAATAGGGCTTAAAAATCTTATCCATTACCTTCTGGAACTTAGATGGCACATTCTTTAATCCAAAAGGCATTATGTTTCACTCGTAATGGCCGGCTGGTATGCTGAAGGCAGTTTTAAACTTATCTTGCTCTGTTATGGCAACTTCCCAGAATCCTGCTTTTAGATCGAACTTTCAAAAGATCTTTGCTCCTGCCATCCTTCTGATCAGATCTCCTTTGTGGGGTATTAGATAGGTTTCATCTGCTAAAACTGAATTCAGAGGTTTGTAATTTATTACCAATCTTTGGATTCCTCTGATCTGTTCTGCTCTCTTGTTAACATAGAACTCATAACAGTTCCAAGGACTGTTTGATTCTCTAATTAGCTTTTTGTTAAGGAGCTGTTGGATCTCTTCTTCGCAGAGATCTTTGTATTCTTTATTCATGGGTATTGCTCGACTCTTACAAGGCTTACCAGCATATCCTTCCTTGTAAGGGAGTTCAACTATATGTTGTTTCCTATGCCAAAATGCATTGGGCTCTTCTAAGCAGCATTCTTCTTCAATATGTTTCTTTAAATCCTCAATTTTACTTTTGACTTGAGGATGCTTGAGTTGTTCTTCAATTATGAGAGTGGATTTCAGATCTTTCAGATCTGACAATCTGGCTTCGGCTCTGTCCAAATTTTGCACAGTTTGGACCATCGTGGAGATCCTTGGATTTGAAATGTATGGCAATTCAATCTTCTTTCTTGTTCCCTTAGATGTGGGAATTGATATGAAATAACCAGCTTTTCCACCTTTTAATCTTATTGAGCCATGAGGCTCTACAACCGCTAAGAAGACATTTCCAAGAATGCAATCAACCGGAATATCTGCATCTGCAAATTTCAAATTTATGCAATGTTGTTCAAAGCACAGAGATGCTTTGGATACCTCATATTTAAGCATTTTATTGCCTAAACCCACAACTTTTCTTTCTGCAGCAACCCAGTATTTTGCTGGAACGGTTTTTATATTGAGAATATTTATATCTGCTCCTGAATCAAGAAGAGCAATCATTTCAAACATTTCTCCTCTTATACAAATATTTACTCTGACATGATGCTGCTGATAAGAGATAGTTAGCAATCTCATTTCTCTGAATCCAAAATTTGGATCTTTAACACCTTCAGCAACCTCAATTTTTTTATTGCTGCCATATGGGGTAGTATCCCATGGCTAATCTTTTTCTTCTTTTTCTTCATCTCTGCTACTATTTGTTTTCCCTTTTTGAGCTCTGCAATCTAGGATTTCATTGCAGAAATTTCTGTTTTGATATTGTGAATCTCACGACTCACTTCTCCCAAGGTGAGTGATCTCACCCTATCAGGTTTCTTCTTATGCCTTTGAAAAGATTTAGTGTTTCTTTCAAATGATGCATCAATAAACAAAGATTTCTTACCTGAATTTTTTGAAGCACTGGATTTGAGCTAGTCCATGAATGCTTCAGTCAGGCGGTTCTTCATTTCACCATCTTTCATGGCTCGAATCTGAGATAAGATCTTCAGCTCATCTTCTTCGGTTGCAGCCATGAGAACTTTTTATTTTGGGGGCTTGAGGTTTTCTTCTTCCTCACTAGATTCACTATAATATTCTGAATCAGAACCATAGTGAACTTGACAGGCACATTCTTCAGATTAAGAGCATAAACACTCTGAAATATCAAAATCTGAATATTGTTGTATGTGAGCTTGTAGTTCTTCCTGAGATGAAGAACTAAAAGAATCATATGATGATTCTTCAATCTGGTGTTGTTGAACTAATTCTCTGATTACCACATTGGGGCAGCGTTCTGTCTTATGAGTATGGGAACCACACTTCATGCATTGCATTGGTCCCTTAGTTTCTTATTTGACTTGTTTTCCTCTCTGAACAAAGGCTTGAGATTTCTTGCCTCTATTTCTTTTTGAATCTTCACCTTTAGTTTCTTATTTGACTTGTTTTCCTCTCTGAACAAAGGCTTGAGATTTCTTGCCTCTGTTTCTTTTTGAATCTTCACCTTCTGGACACCTGGAGGAAGTATGTCCATTCTGACCACATAGATAACATGTAAGGTTATTCCATTTCTCTTGCTTTGAAGCATGCAGATGAATATCTGAAGGATTGTAATAATGCGTTCACGGAACATATTTATAATATCCCTTTTTCTTCTGGAGTTTTGGCCTCGAGATTGTTTGGGATATTTCCTTCTGTCCTTTGGATATTTTCTACAATTTTTGTATAATATTTCTTTGAATTCTCTTGTTGCTCTTTTCTTCGCTTTTCTCCTTTTTACCAAAGGATCATCTGTTGTAAGTCCATATTTACTACAAACGGACTTTTTATCTGGAAGTCTGGAGATTTTTTCCAAAGATTTATTGACTTTGGAACTGGTGCAAAGACTTACCAAGGTCTTTGTGATGTGAGCATATATTTCTCCCCATGTATAGGACTCAAAAGGCAATTGAGAGACTTCTTATAGTCTGATCTAATCTACAAACTTGGATGGTAGGGCTGCGAGGTAAACTTGTTTTCATAACAAGTTTTTTGAATCTTTGACTTCATAAATCCGCTACATCCAATCTCTATGGAAGTCTTCAAACTGAAACATTTTATGGCATTTCAAATTCATAAGAATGACTTCATTCTTATTTGCAATTTTTGTCTCACTACCACACCAGTGTTCAAGGATCATTGAAGTCAGTGCTCCTATCATGTTACTGGTAGTGGTTCCATCTGGATTGTGTATGACATCTTCATTTTCATTTTTTAGTACTTATTTTTCCATTTTTACAATAAGCTTTGGAGATGACTCGGTCTCCCACCACCTGAGAAGTGTTCCTGTAAAACACTGTATGATAGTCCTACATGCATCAATCTCACTTTTTCCTGTTAGACACATGAGTTTGTATTCAGTATACATCATGTCTATGAGCTGTCTGATTTGACCTACACTCATGTTGTCAATGTTCCACTCTCTGTGAGATTCTGGAAAAAATGTATGAGCTTCAGGGAGCTTATCTTTGCCTTCAAGATCAGGTGTTGGATATTTATTGAATCTATGCTCAAGAGGTTCATAAATGGGAAAGATCTGAGTATCATGATCTTTCTGTTATTTGTTTTCTTCTTCTTCATCCTTGAATAAGGATGCTATAGTTACCTTTTCAGTGGCCTTGAATTTTGAGGATGTGGCTACTTCCTTGGGGAATAATGTTGGGAACTTGTTGACAGGCTTAACAGGATCTTGAATCTTTATATTTTTTTTTAACAAGAAAGGAGTTAGGAACTGGCTTCTCTGCTTTAGACAAATTCATCTTTTCTACTTTATTTGTCAAGCCAGATATAAGACTTTTAGTTGTATCTAAATGATCAACTAATTTATCTTCTACTCCTTCAATTTTTGATAAAGACTCTTTAGCATATGAACGAATAACAACAGAATCATACTGTACATTATTTAAACATTTGTTTACTTCATTTATAGATACCTAAACAGTATCAATTTTTTTTTAACTTCTGCTGCTTTGGCTATGTTAATATCTAGGCCTTTGACTGTTGTGTTTGTCCAATTCAACTGCTCACTTGCCTTTCTATATTCTGCCATCAATGCCTAAAACATTGTCATCTTTTTGTACCAGTGGAATGGCTTTGGCCACATTCTGGTTTTCTCCAATAACAATTCCTTTGAAGGGAGGAAATGTTGATGGAGTTTTTACTTTACCTCCATCTAAGGCAGTCCATTCATGTTTATTAACTAAAGTAGTTGATGATGAACCAGTCAAAACATTAATTGGATCAATATTGTCTTTCCAAGAATAGAAAGATATCCATGTATTATTTACTTCCATATAATGCATCCAATCTTCAGCTAATTGTTTCTTCTCTTTGGGAGTATAAGTCTTGTCAAATTCTTCTACTTGCGGATTAGTGAATAGATCCCAGTTAAGCATTGCTTTCATCCATTTGGCACTAATCTCAGATTTTAAACATCCATCCATAAGAGAAAAGAATTTATGCATTTCCATCACAACAAGCTTTTTGCAGTCATCAGGGACTGGACGAAATCTGCAGGCTGGTATAAGGCCTTTTGCTTGCTCTAGATATCCTATACCATATTTAGGCTTCGCTAGTCTCATGAGACTGATCATCTCAATCAAACGAGGATCTTCTCCTTCTAAAGTGATTATCTCATGCATCATAAGGACATGGTCAGACTCTTGTTCATGGGGGAAAGGAATGTCTGAGCATTTAGGATTGGGGCATGGGTTAACAAAGGTTGAAGGAGGAGCTATACTAGATCTGGGATTATGGTTTGCATGGATTGCAGTTTCAGCAAAGGGTGAGTAGATTTATTGTATTTTGGCATTCTGGACATTTGACTTCTAAAGAGGCAAAATTAACAATCTATGCAAATTCGAAAAGGGAAATATGTTTACAAGAGGAAGAACTAGAACATGCAGTATCTACAATAGAAAGATCTTTGTAATATTTAGACTTTTTACAGGCTAGTTCATTACCTCGCCAATCTATAGTAGATCTTCTAGGAAAAGATATTACTGCAAAAGATAAATTTTATGTTATGTCTTCTAAGGTAATTCTTTTTGGAATGAGAGGTTTAGGGTTATTTACTACCCAGTGTTTAGGAAATGTTAAGTCTTCCCACGGATTGTTTGATGCTCTATTTTCTGGTTTTTAGCATCAGTTAGGACAACAACACTTGATTTGGAGTCACGCGTGGGATTATGGCGGATGGCTTGCCACAAAGTATTAGTGTGGCAAAAACAACGTTTTGTTTGTATGGCAATATTATTTCTTTTTTGATGCATATCGAAACCAGTGGTTTGGATTTGGAGCTGTAGGATCTGGTTAATGGTTTTATCAAAAGTATAGATAGAGAAATTCGGAAAACAGTCAAAATAGACTGGGCCATGTGAAAGTGGAGCAACAATTCCGCCAATTAAGGAATCAGTATACTTATTGTGTGTGAGATCACGAACAGTGGCTAACACATAAGTATTTAACCCTTGGTGTGTTAAATGTTAACTCCTACTCTTATGCATCCTAAATGCAGATCTTTAGTATTCAGTCTCTAGGCCTCTGCTTGCAAAGCTTTAGGATCTAGTAAAGGAATGGTCTAGATATTATCAGAGTTTTCCTGTATTTGGCTTACAGACTCCTTTATGCTAATTCGAGTGGCAGCTTTTAGATGAAAGACAGATATATCATTATAGACTTCTTAGGGAGCTATGGCAGGTAATTCCCAACGAGCAGATGGCTGACATTCTTCATACTCAAATTCAGCTTGGTTTAAGACACGACTAGAACTTGAAGCAAACATACCTCTCAGTGGATTTTCTTCAGCCATAGATTCTCTCTCTTCTAATTCACGGAAATATACAGCATTTAAACCTTATATTTTTCAGAAATATTTTAATACATGATTTAAATAAACTATTTGAAGATCTAATGTTAAATAATTTATGTTGACGTCAACTATATATATTATATATATATTATATATATATATATATATATATATATATATATTATATAATATATATATATATATATAAAAAAATATATATTTTAATATTATATATAATAAAATTCGAATAAATATTTAATATGAATTAATATTGTATATACTTAACAATATATTAGTGACAAAAAAATTATTTTAATGTGCTCAATGAGCATGTTATTTAAAATGTTTTAGAAATTATATATATATAAATCATATAAAACTATTGAAAAAAATAAGTTTTTATGATTAAAACATATGAAGTGGTCTCAGTATTTTATAGTTCAATCTTTTAAGTTATGTAATCTTTATAGCATTCAGAAATACAATTTAAATAATGAAAAATTACACATTGTTTTTTGTACTCTAAAATAAGTTTGCACAAAAAGAAATTTGATCCCTCTCGGCTCATGTTAGATCTGTGTTTAAGATGGATATATGCTGGTAAATATAATAAGTGTGATATGCAACGCGTTGTTTAGTACCCGGATCTTATGCAAAAAATATTTTATAACAATTATTGAATGCTTGAACAAATTCATAAATCTAATAATAAAACACATTTGAATACCACTAAGAGAAGTAGGAGAAATAATTAATGGACTAGATAACCTCGGGGCAAAATAGAGATAGGTGCACAAATAATTTTGGATGAAACATTTGCCCCAACATCATCCTCTGTTATAAAAGTTAAAGTTTATTAAAATGTATTTGTGCATTTTTTATTCCATCTTTATTCCATCTTTGGTTTATGGAACCAAATAAAGAGGAAAAATAATAATATATATATATATATATTATATATCTATATATATAATATATAATATAGATATATTAAAACTAATTATTGTAGACAGGTTTATTATTAAACGTTAAAAATTTATATTCATTCTAAGTTCAAAGGCAAATAGATAATTTATAGCAGAATCTCTATGTGAAAAAAATCATATTGATATAAATTATCATGTGCATATGTAATAAAATCTCTAATATATAAAATTATAATGTCCAATATATTAAAATAAAAAATTTAGTTACACAAAGGCTTAAATGTGACTACAAAACATTCTTAAAAAATAGTTTTTTATTTTATCTTTTTAAATTATGATTTAAATTGTAAAAAATAATTTTTTATTTTATCTTTTTAAATTATGATTTAAATTGTAAAGACAAAACAGAGAATCTCACTTATTGAAGTGTTGACTTCAATATGGCTTGAATTTCAATTAGTTCTGAAAATTTTATAAAGTTTATTAAAATTTTGAAAAAAATAACTATTACATTTTGAAAATTAAAAATAATTTTTGAAATTTGAATTTCTATTTTTTATTCAATCATAATTATGAAATGACTAATTTTATATGGTTATAAATAGAATTCGTCACATAAAATTTATTTTAAAACTAAAAAATCAACAAAATTTTGCCACCAAGTGTCATAAAAATTCATAAATCTAATAATAAAACACATTTGAATACAACTAAGAGAAATAAGAGAAATAATTAATGGACTAGATAACTTTGGAGCAAAATAGAAATAGGTACACAGATAATTTTGGATGAAACATTTGCCCCAACATCATCGTTTGTTATAACAATTAATAGTTTATTAAAATGTGCTTGTGCATTTTTTATTCCATCTTTGGTTTATTGAACCAAATAAAAAAAGAAAATACAATATAATATAATATATATATATATATAAATCAATATATATATATATATATATATATATAGTAAGTATATATATTATATAATATATATATATATATTAATACTAATTATTGTAGCAAACTATTTATTAACATTAAAATATATAATTCATTTAAATTGGCGACATACATCACTATAATAGAACCCCTATTGTCCAAAAAAAATCATATTGATATAAATTAATCATTGAATATGTATAAATCTTAATATATAAAATTATATGTCCAATAATACTAAAATAAAAAATTTAGTTACACAAAAACTTAAATGTGACTGCAAAATATTCCTAAAAAATAATTTTTTGTTTTTATCTTTTTAAATTATGATTTGAATTGTAAAGACAAAACATAAAATCTTACTTATTGAAGTGTTGACTTCAATATAGTTTGATTTTCAATTAGCTCTAAATTTTTTTGAACATTTTATAAATTTTATTAAAAATTTGAAAAAAATTAACTATTACACTGAGTATTTTGAAAATTAAAAATAATTTTTGAAATTTGAATTTTTATTTTTTTTTATTCCGCTCATATATATGAATGACTAATTTTTATATGGTTATAATAGAATTCGTCACAATAACAAAAAAAAAAAAAAAAAAAACAAACAAACAAACAAACAAAATACAAAAAACAAAAAAAACCTATATGCCACAAAGTGTCATAATAGTACACACATCAAATCTCAATATTTATGAAAAATCATTATTTATGAAAATTAAAAGTTAAAAATCCATATACATTAAAAGTGTCATAATAGCACAAAGTTCAAATCTCAATATTTATGAAAAACAATATACACATCAAATCTCAATATTTATGAAAATTTCATATTTATAAACTCATGCTTCATTTTTAATTAATGTGTAGCTTCTGAAAATAATTTACAAAATTTACTTCAGTTTTTGAAAAAATTTACCAATCACATTTTTATTTTATAATTTTTTTGTGATTTAATATATATATATATAATTTAAATGTGGAATCATTTTAATATATAATTTACTTTTGTATATAATATTGGATATATAAATGTACTTAGTAAAGAAAAACATCTAAAATTATTGTCACTACTTAAATAAAATATTCATAAATTATTATGGAAAGTTTTAACAAAATCTCTTTTAAACCTTACTACTAGAACATCAATATTATTGCAGTGACTACAAAAAATTCAATAAACACATTTATGATATTCAATCACTTATTATATCAATATAGAGATATTTTTGAAAATACAATCTAAGTTTTCCATCTAAACTCTTGTTGCATAAATCATTTCCTACATTAATACAATTTATTTAATTTGAATTATATATATGTAAAAAGGGAATAATAATATAATTAAAAAAATAAAAAAAAATAAAAAAAAAAAATTCATAAATTAAATTTCTAATTGGAACTGATATATTAGGCAATAAATATAAAATTAAAATTACACTGTTAGCTCCAATTAGAAATCAATTTATGAAGTATATAATTCAACTCAAATGTTGATCATCAACCTAAAAAAGTTGTATTAATGTAAGAAATGATTTAAATGCAACAAGAATTTAGAAGAAAAACTTATATTATATTTTT
>APFE031107549.1:0-12238 GCA_000404065.3 Pinus taeda
ACTTGTGGTGTGCGATGGCCACCCACAACAACAAGCCAACCAACATAAAAATTTGGGGAACAACTAGATAGGTGGCACCTCCTTATTGGATGACAAGATAATGATAGGTAGATGTATTTTTTATAAGGAATGCATGAGAGGAATTTGATTGGCTAGAGCACAACTCATTAAAATAGGGAGAAACAATGCAACATAAAAGGGAGAGATAGAGGAAAACACAGAAACATAGCTGGAGAGGAGATTCCATTAAAAAAATAGAGGGTCATGGAAAAAAGGGAGACACAAGATACATGTGGAGGAATGAAGACAGTGTGATTGAATAGAGAAGAATGCAAGAACACATCTAGTAGAAGGAGAGAACTCATGAAGACACACACATAAGAAAAAAACGAGCGTGAGCTGCAAGAGCACACAGTCGAAAGTATAAAGAGTTGCAAACGATTTTCTGTATTACACTCGTTAGAAATATGTTTTCATTGATGGAAAAGGATGGAAAAAGTATCAAAGTGTTAATGATGTTGCCACAAGTGACCAGGATTCAGGAACAAGAAGAAGAATGAAGATCAATATGAATGGATAAGGTACAATGACTTCTAAGCCATTTTTAGTGCATAATATTACCTCAAACATAAGTGAAACCAACTTAGATGGAAAGAAATTTGAAATATATTTCCAGTGGTATGTGGAAGTTTAGAAATGACATCTTGGATCAGAAGATATGGATAGTTAAATCCAGGAACCGAAAAAAATTTTGTAGAGTTAAATTGGTGGAAGTCCTTTGGAGTAGGTCAAATTTGGCAGTGTTGCCAAGCTTGATAACAAAGATGGTGGAAGGTTGTAGGAAGTGACCATTTAAATGTTGGGCAAGGTTTTTAGTGGACCTGTCACCACACACCCCCATTGACACATCTATGATATTCTTCTAGGTCAACATGTGTAGGCATTAATGCGGAAGCGAGTGTCATAATGGGTGATTTGCCTATACCACCAATCTCATGATCAACAATAAAGATTGATTCTGGAACCCTCCCCCGTTTATACCAAAAACCATGCAAAGGGGTGGTGTAATGGGTGTTTTTCCCATACTGTCAATCACATGATCAATAATGGAGGTTCATTTTTCTACCTCACCCAGCCCCACCCCTTAAAACCACAAACATCCTGGGGGTTGCGGAAAAAGCACAAGTGGTTTTCATGATAGGAATTGAAAACGATTTCTTATTGGCCCATGGAGGATCCCACTTGATAGATCAGCCTGACAAGAGTAGTCTGGAAGAGCAAAGACATGCATAAATGTTTGAAGGCTAGGGATGAGTCAAAGATAGGACAATGTAGTGAAGCAGGAGCCAATGGAATTATATCCGAGAAAACATGGAATACTTGCAACCTTTTTTCTCTCCTCTCGAACAGACAGGTGGCACAATGTGATTGGCCTGTAGCAGACAAATGGATGCACAGGTGGATGATGACATCAAAATGATGTGGCCCAATGAGAGACAGACACATGACATGAAAATTTGGTGATTATGGGCACCTTGTTGGGTCAAATCTGAGAGACATGCGCCACCACTCAGATGGAACCACATGATAGAGATGACATAAGCATGACATCATCACATAGGCTTCAGCCTGGAAGGTTTCAGTAGTGCATAGAAAGAGGACCTACGACATAATTGGGCAGTGAGCAATGCGGCAGCTGTTAGAGACAACTCAACCTGACTAACAATTAATTCGCTCACAAGTATAGCAGGCAGATCCATGGGACGCATGATCCTGTAGGGTAGACCCCAAAGATAACATGTGAGAGTGTAGAGGAGAATGGTGGGGTAACAGGACTAGGACACGTCAACAATACATAGTGGAAATGGTAATAGATGGAAAGGAAGAAAGGCAACCCCATAACAACTCATCCCTAAGGCATGACACCGGAAGGTTTTAGAAGGCACAATAGAAATGCATAGGGATAAAGGAGTTGAGGTTAAAGTGCCAGTTTGAGGTTCTATACAACAAAGATACCAAGAATGTGGAGGAAGATAAGCCCTCAAGGCTTAAAAGGCCCATGATTAAGCGCTCAAGGTTTTAAGGTCATGGTCACAATGCGATATGGGAAAAAGGGCCAATACACAAAGCACACAAAAAATAAAAAGTGAAATTTTGGATGTAATTAGCGGTAATATTGGAATTTTTCCAAATATAGTAGCCAAACAAAGATATATTTTGGTTTGTATATTTCTGTGGTGTGGTTTTTGAGAAACTAAATTCGGATATTCCACAGTGTTCATCTTTTATTTGTCGACGTTTCAAGTCTTGATGATGAGTCTTGGTCTAGACTCGAAACATCGATGAATAAAAGATGAACACTGTGGAATATCCAGATTCAGTTTCTCAAAGATAGATTTGTAGCTAAACTACCAACTAAACCATGATATGTGCCAGATTAGCTAAAATTAATAGTAAAACTCAAAGATTAAGTTCAAAAATCTCATGCAAAAATGGAATTTTATTTTCACATATGCAGAACTCATGTTCAAACATGATGAACATCAAAATAACTAGAGAAAGCTTTAAGAAATCATGATAAGATGTGAATTGAGCTAAAGTTTTAAAAGGAAATTAAGAAGTTTAACTCATAGATTTTTATCAGAACATCAGAAATAGTTTGAGTAGATTGAGAAGACCAGTTAACAAAATATTTATGCATGAAGGAAGATAAGAAGGAAAAGAGAAGATAATTTTACTAGTGAATATTTCTTAATGAGAAGAATTGATTGACGAAGGTTGCTATTTTTTTGAAGAGAATGAATTGAGTTGTTGCTGGTGTATTCAATAATCAAATATTGTTAAAGGAATTTTGGTGAGTGATAGAGGAGGAAGATTTAAATTTTTATGAAAAAGGATTTGGAATTCATGATTCTAGTTCAAAATGGATTAAAAATGAATCATGGAGGCCAAGTAAGTATTAGCCTACAGATCGACGGTTGTAGTTCCTTGCAATAGGTGATGGTAAATAATTATGGGTTGTATCTCCTTTCAATTGTCGCCGATAAGTTAGGGAGTAGTTGCTTCCTGCTGGTTGTAGCTAGAGAATTTTGTAACAACAAGTTGTATATTTCCTTGTGAAGAAATTACAGTTTTTTTTTAAGAATATTTGTTTGTTATTTGTGTTTTTTATGTTACTTCTTGTCATGCCTATATGAATTAATCGTTGAAGTATTTCATGGTGTCCTAATATCATTATTAAAATAATTTTTTTTTAAATTCATAAAATACTGATGATCCAGGTGAATATTGGTGGACACCTACCTATTCCACTTGGACCCCCAACATTGTTTCTTTTAGTTTCCTTGATTGTAGCACAATTTACTATTTTTGGCAGTTTTCGGATCTTGAACTTCTAGAGTTGTTTTGAGGCCTTAAACGACATTTTTTTTTTGAAAATGGGAAAACATGAATGCTTACAAGAAAGGTTGCAGTCGAAAGTTGTAGTCCTTGGATAGACATTTCCAACGAGGTATCATATGCATCAAACAAATATCGTATGCCAACACGACCCACAAACCCTTTGCGTTTCATCCCCTAAGGTTGGTTTTTTCGGTCTTTAGGGTTTTCTATTATGTCTCAATAATAAGTAGGCTTCCAAGCCTCATTGTAACACATTTTAAAAGGCATGTAGCTGCTACATCTCTTCTCAGAGATAAGCTACCATTCCCTTATCTATTTTATTTCCATTATGCTTGTAAACAATTTTCACTATTTTGTTATTAATGAATTTAAGTTATGTTTTTTTTGTATCTTTGTGTTTTGTTTAGTTCTATTTTTGTTGTATCTCCATGTTCTGTTATATCAATATTTCATTTCATTCCTTCATAAATCTGGATCAATTAGTGCAGCCCCCTCTTAGTATTGTCCTAGTTTCTAACAATTGGTATTGGAGCCAGGTTCCTTCATAATAGTTTAACAACTAGAAGAAAGATTGAGGACCACGGAATACTAGGAAGGATGATTTAATTATAGGGAACCTATGTTTAATGGAACAAACTATGTATTTTAGAAAGTAAGGATGAATACCTATATTCAATCACTTGGAGTTGATGTATGGGATACAGTAGAAGAAGAATATCAAAAGTTGCGAGCAGTGATTACGAAAGGTTAGAAGATGGAGTGCACATCCAATGCTAAAGTCATGAATTCCCTACTTGTTGGCCTACCTGAATCAGAACTTGTCAAAGTGATGGATTACACATCTACCAAAGCTATCTGCAACAACATGAGTAGCTGCTATGAAGGTGACAACAAGGTAAAGAAAGCTAAACTTCAAGGTTTTAGGATACAATTTGAGTCTTTGAGGATACATAATGATGAAGAGATTACAAAGTACTTCTTGAGAGTTGATGTGGTTGTGAACACCATAAGAGGCCTTGATGAGAAATTAGAATAATTTTTAGTAGTTAAAAAGGTGTTGAGATATCTTCCTAATAGATTTAATCCCAAGCTTTTGGCCATTGAGGAAATGACCAATATGAACACTCTCACTCTAGATCAATTACTTGACATCCTTACTACCTATGAGATGAGAATTTTGAATGGAAAAATTGCAACAAAAGAGCCATCCTTCCAAGTAGATAAGAAGCCCAAGGAAAAACATGATGATTCATGTTGTCTGTTAATGTCCTATAATTTATAGGATTTGCTCTCTCACTGCTTCATAAGGTTATCAGTTTCCCAGAGTGCAGAAAAGCAGTGAATTTTGAAGCCATTTCCTAAGCCACTGAATCTCTCAAGGTCGAATTGAGCCCTCTCCACTACATAGTGCTTGTGATAAGATTTCCAACAATATATAGAAGTTGAAAAATGAGCTTCTAGATCAGAAGTTAGAGTAGTTTGAAGATAGGAATTTTGTTGCCTTGAAATGAAAAAGGAGCACATTGGAGGGCCCCGAGCACAACAAATCCCGCATTCCCGCATATCGGCCATATCGCATCCTGCATTCCTGTGATATCGTAGTCTCGCAATCTCACATCACGCAGTCCAATATGGCCCTTGTAATACCCGATGGGCCATCCTTAAGGAATTGCGGGGGTAAAACATGTCGATAGTGTTAAAGTGTTGGGGAGGGCAGAGGCAAATTTACACTGAAAATCTCTTAAAAACCAAGGGCAAGTGGACCCCCCTTTCTCTCTCCTCCGAGGGGGGCATGTAGCAGTCTACCCGTAGTCCTATGATCCTGCAGTTCTGCAATCTCGTAGTCCTGCAGTCCCACAATATCAAGCGATATCGCCGATTTGAAATCCAGTGTAAAAGTGTTGGGGGAAGCTGAAACAGATTAACAAAGGAAATGCATGAAAAAAACCAAGGCAGGGCTGCCCACTTCTCTCTCCTCCACATGGCGGTATGATTTATCAATGATCAATGATGGAAAGTCCCGCAGTCCTGCAGTCCCACATATTGGCCATGTCGCATGCCCACAGTCCCGCATATTCGCAGTCTTGCAGTGCTCCGATATCAGCAATCGGCGATCGGTGGAGTAAAGCGGTTATCACGATAAAATCCATGCCATCTACTGATTTTGCAATCTAGTGTAACATCATCGGGGGAGGGCTAAAATGATTTACAAAGGAAATGCATGGAAAAACCAAGGTGAGGTAGACCCTTTCTCTCTCCTCCATGTGGCGGTACGAAAGGTGACGTGGCTCCACGGGGGAAACATGTCACTCAGTTTCGGCATTTTAAGGGATCCTGTATGGCCATTTATGGCTGACACATGGTAGTGATGACATCACCCCGTGAATTGGCGTTCAGAAATCACACGAAGTAAAATCTTATTCCTCCACCGATACTCCTTCCTGGTCATTGATTGCGATATGCGGGGGATCCTCCTGGATGCAATATGTCATGGGTTATCTTTTATAAGGATTTCATGTCCAGAATATCAGCTAGCACGGTAAAAGAAGTATCAAAGGCTTTCTCTATTATAAAGGAAAGGCTTCGCCGGATAGTAGTAGAAAGCCTTAGCCCCTAAAGGGCTAAGCACTTTGTTCAAGTTGCTGGTCATATGAAGGAAGTCATAGAAAGGGGCTGAAAGCATGAGGGCTTAAAGGAAAGTCAGAACTTGCCTGTTTCATCTTATTTCTGTGTTAAAGGCTCGCAACCGATAGACTGCTTGTTAGATCATAAAACACATTCCCAAGTGTATTAGAGCACCGAAAATGATTGCATAGAGCTTTAAAGGATGTATGGGTTGGCAGCTGGGGTGTTGAATGGAAGTATGGAGCATTCAAGCAAGTTATGGGTGCATTCAAGATAAGTCCTTCTTGTAGCACGCATCCAGAGTCGACGTCGAAGGCATTTAAGGGAGAATGGATAGTGAATTGCCTCAACAACAGAAAAGAGCATGATGATAGAGACGTGGCTTGATCAAAAGCCTTCACAGGAATTGCAAAGGACCTCTTCCTCCATCTTCCTCTTGTTTCTTACTATTTTCTGTATTTTCTTATCTCCAAGAAGGGGAGCAGATCCCGGTTGTAATCTTTGGGAAACAAAGCCTTACACTAGTCGAGACAGCTAGTCTAGCAAACCGTTGGAGCTCAGATCAAGATATTTTTTTTAACTGTAACCCAAGCTCTTCCCCTCTTCTTATAAATAAGGGAAAGCAACATTATACAAAGGTTCCAGAATTTCTCACCCGATGTGTCTGAACTCTATGACACCAATTTGACTCATAAATCTGCAAGAGAATAACTTGTATTTCATACTCTATTACTTTACACAGGCGGATCTTTCAGAATAAGAAAAGAAATGGTGGTGATTCCCCCTTCTAAGTATTGCAGTATGTTATCCTCCTATTTAATTCCATTATGCTCATATTCTCCTCTACATTCATGCTATAATAGCTGCTAGAAATTATTTCATGCTTCCTTGCATATCCGTGTGTGTTGATTTATTAATGCATATGCTTGAATGAAGGGCTAAAATTATATCTTTAAACTACTCTATATGAATCATAGCACCCATCTTCTCTTTAGTCCATTACCTCTGCTTGTTACTCAAACAAGTGTAGAATTTCCCATTGCTTGCAGCTCTATGTGTTCATTATAGAATTATGGATGTTTTGGGCTTTATATGATGAGTTATGCTTACTCCTAATCCTCTCTCATTTACTTAACAAAGCCTATTAAGCTGTAATCCCCTTTGAAGTAATCAACCTCCGCTGTTCTATGTGACACTTCTGGGAGCTGTGTGTGTGAGGAAGTACCTGAAATACATAACTCATACCTTTGGAGGAATGAAATAAGCCCACTTATTATCTTTCATTACGTGACAATTGGAGTGCTACAAACCCCTCACATATAACCTTTCATCCACTCATTGATTTAAGATGTCTTAGGCACTAGTCTACAATCAACCTAGAGGCTGTCTCTAGGAGGCTTTCTATCTCCCCTGCATCACTTGTGCTAGAGGGTGCTAGATTTAGCTACAACATCTTTCTGGTGATGTTGCCGTGGAACTTATTAGAATAAATTTCTATGGGTACGACAAAATTTTACATTTCCTCTGTTAGGTGAGCAAGGGAAGTGTGGGTTGAAGATCTCTCACCTTGGCGACTCCACTATAAATTTTATGGTAAGCATCCCGGAGACTCCATTGTCCATATCTCTTTTTGATCATCGTGGCTTCCAAGCAGCCCCATACTCACTCTAATGCTACAACAGCCAAAAAATTCCCCTACTTTTGAAACTAAAATCACTCATATAGGGAGGTTTTCGAGATGGCCCTTCCTGCATTTCTGGCCAACCAATTTTCACACCGTATTTCTCTTCTATTTCTGGTTATCCTAATCATGTCCCTGCATTTCATGAGTGGAATACCTATTTGCCTAGATTTAGTGGGAACACAGAGGGAAGACTTGACCAACATCTCAAATACTTTCATGAATGCATTGAGCAACAAGGTATTCTTCTTGAAGATGTACAAATGAAGTTGTTCAAATTTTCTTTAGATGAGGATGCTAGAGTCTAGTACAGAACAATACCTCATGGTAGCATATGTTCCCTAAGAAGTTTTTATATAGTGTTCAATCACTATTACAAAGGATTATATCCATCGAATTCTCTATTTGAATATTTCTACGCATAATTTAATTATGAAGACATTCTCAAGGTTGATGACTTTTCTGAAGATGCTTGTGCAGCTCCACGCTAAGAAAAAATCTACTTGCATCAAGAAGCATCACCCACTGAGTAATAAAGTGAAGAAGGAAACATCATTGAGCTGCCAACAAACCCTTCGGGGTCTGATTTAGCCGAGTGTGATGTTTCCCCTTCCTATGATGAAAAGGACTCTGGTAAAGAGTCAATTTATGCAGAGCCACCATGCTCCCAGTCATGGGAAGCTGCACAAGAAGAGGAAGGCCACCGGGAAGTCACTAAAGAGGCTAGAGTCTATGATGCACCTTTCACTCGGAGAACATGATCAAGAACCTCCTCCTATTTGTGATTCTTATTATTCAGAGGAGGACGAGGTGGTTGTGGAGGTTCAAAAGGAGCTATTTACCTGTAAGTGGGGAGAAGGCTCCCAACTACAAATTTTCCAAGAAGAGCCCGAAGTTGAAGGACCAAGCAGTTTCTGTGATTATTTATCATAGAAAGGTTCCTATTGGGAATTATCAAGGGGCCCTGTAGTCTATGACTCTTACAGTTCAGAAGCTGAAGACTCCATTGTAGATTTACAAGAGGGTTGGCCCAGTGAAAAATGGGTAGTAAAAGATCAGCAACAAGTTTTTCTTGAAAAAGTTAAAGTTGAGGATCTAGACAATGTTTGTGGCTACCTTGACTAAGAAGAAAAAAATGTTAGGCTAAAGTAGGTAGGGTAGGTAGATGGTGTTACAGAATTACTTGTGATGGATATGTCTCTAAATGTGTTAATTTTTACTTTTACAACAAGTGCAAGGCAGACATTACACTTGATGCAGTTCAAGCAAGACAAGATCAAATAACTAACTTCCATTCACATTTTTCCCTAAAGATTTCACTAATTCCCCCTAAAGTATTAAGGTCTTTGAAAATTAAAGGGGCTCAGAGCATTTCTCTGACTTCTGGAGGGACCGGACCCTCGGCCCAATAATTTAAAAAGCCTAAGTACTTAAAACCATCCATAAATCATTCATTCACTCTCATAAGTCCTTTCCTAAGTAAAATCCTATTTTACTTAGGAACAATGCACAATATCACCTAAAAAACCCCTTTTTCCACTTTAAGCCTAAGTTTAAATGTATACCCGAAATGTTTTAACTTAGCACTTTCATTTCGTTTATCATATTAATCTCTGAATTATATTATAGAAATCCCGCCCTATTTACCCTTTCCCGTATTATTTAATTATATATAAATCCCCAAATTATTATATACCCCACCCCGGTTAATTATAACCATAAACACTGTTAAAAAGGGATTAATGGATTTATCCGATATTCATTAATAGCCTAATCTCCCCGCTCTGCAAAATGGGATTAATTAACTGCTAAGGTTAATTAAGAACCTCCCTGCCATTCACAATCACCTCGATATAATTTATTAATTGTTAATTAAATCGGGCCCACCGCAGTTAAAGTTTCGTCGTACCCCACTCCCATCCACCGTTAGATCTCATCCTTATCATCCGACGATCGGTATCAATATTGTGCCCCCTTTGGTGATTGTGCTTTAATGCGTGATCACCAGGCAGTTTTCCTCCTGTCCTCCCGCCATGCGTCAGGCAGTCTATGTGATCGCTAGCTCTCGGCCGAATACCGCCTAACTCCAAAAGCAGTGCAATCCCGTATTATTTACCGCCCTTCATATGTGACAAAACATCACTTCTCCACTTGCGTTATATTCTCGATAATCCGAAAAACCCTGCCAACCTTGACTTTGTTAAATAAAATGAACAAAACGTCATTTTCACTGTTATATGTTGTAACCCATGCTCCCATGCAAAACAATGTCCAAGTCAACTGTTCGAGCTTTCAAACCGCCACTTGATCAAGAAACTTGCAGCAACTCAGCCCGTGACCGGTTATCCAACCTGCCATTGTACTGTTCACTTCCTTGATACAGGTATTTATCCAATCTACAGTGAAACCCTGTAATTTTGGTTTTCTACTGAAAATTCTACAAGAAAGGGCCAAATTCAGTTCTAGTCCAGTCTGTGTTTGCTATAAAAAGTTCCCAAACCTATTGTTTGGCCTATTTTCTCATAGAAAACCCAAATTCCATTTTTGAATCCACAAGAACCAAAACTGGAAACCCTCCCTGTTTTGAATATTACGCCTATCAATGCCCCCCATAAGTACCAAGGCTATCTGCCTCTGGCAGATAAATATTTCCAAATAAAGGACATAACCACTGACCATAATCACCTGAAAGCCTTTTTCCAAGCCAGAAACAACTTCTTAAATGGCTCTGACATCCTGGGACTGTGGGAATCCAACCTTCCCAGGTACTTTCTTTCCTCAGTCCATGTCTTTCCTGATATAATTCACCAATATTGTGCAAATTATGATCCTAACCTGAGAGCTATTATGTCCCTAAACCAAACAGTGTTATTCCCCATAACAGCCACATCCATCAACAAAATGTTGCAATTTTCCCCTGATCAAGCCCTTACTCCCATTTCTATGGGATATTTACTTGAAAAAGCATCTCAGTTGTCCCAATCAGAAGTAAGCCGCCTCGGGCAGACCTTCATGTTACCAAAGCACCAGCCTAAGGGCCCACCTCCTTATCTGTAGGCTTGCTTCACAGAAACTGGAAAACTCATTATTGATATGACATCTTTAATCATGGGATTCAACACCAGTGAGTTTGTTGATGATGTAACCCTTGTTTTGTTGTCAATATTTACTCCTGGACAGCCTCTTGCTATTAAATATGACTATGCTTCCTACATTGCCAATAAAATTCATGATCGATTCTTGAGATTGGACAATGAAGGTGTCTTCAAATACACCACATTTATCTACCATCTTATGTTATATTATCAATCAGATAACTTTCCTTTCCTTGTAAAGAAACTTGACACCAAAGGAAATCCAAGGTCTGCCGTCTTTTGGAGTCCTATTTTCCATAAATCCCTTAAGTCCCCTTACACCTACAATGAGTTCATTAATCTATTTGTGGATCCTGCAACCACTTTGTTGACAGGAGTTTCCCCTCCTAGGATCAGTGGTGATATAAAGAAGATCCTCCAACTCTCCAAGCAATGCAGAATAGGTGATTGGTACCTATACAAGAACCATACAGAAATCAAGATCTATGGGTGTGAGCTCTGCCCCTTTAAGCTACCAAAGTATGTTCCAATGAGACTGTTTGCATTGGAATACTTCAGACAGATGCTGCATACAGACTTAGTCCATTTTTGTAATGCCAAAAAGAAAGCTCAACTTAGAATCAAGAACCAGTTAGGCCCTTATATTTGCAATGATAGACAAGCATGGAGAGAAGCAGAAAATTTTTTAGAAGAACATCTTAAATTACAAAAGAGTTTTGGGTGAAGGCCATATGACTCTAATAGCTTTATATGTGATAGAAGAATGAAGAACAGGCTATCACCATATATACATCATAGGATCCCAGAAGTTGAACAATTTGCAAACATGGATGAATGTGTTATCACTTAAAACCACAGTTCACCTATGTCCGAAGATTCATATAAAAAAAAAAATTGGTTTAAGTCAATAGGTTTTTAGGTGTGTCACTTTGAAGTTAGAATTTCAAAAGGTATTGATGTGAGTCCTTGAAAAAAACCGTTAGATACCCTCCCTCATTATGGTTTAAAGCATGTCTTGTCTTGATTGCATCATTTTGATTTTGCACAGTTTCGCAGCGCGATCTGATTGGCCAATTTAGCTGCGCAATCATTTTTCCACCTTTCCGCAGCATATCATCTAGCAGCCATTTCGTAGCGCGGTTTGTCAATTCATAATTGTCTGCGCCACGAAATCGGGGATTCGGGGTTTTTTGCAGCGCATTCTCTTGAAATGTCAAATCTCGGGAGATGAGTCATTAGGTACGTCCATACTTTGTCAGTCGATGTCTTCTCTAGGTCATGATAGGATTCATTCCGCCATCAGATTTAGGATCACGCACATGACAATTATTTTAAAAGATCTTATGAGGTATGGTAGTGTCATAATGTTTATTCATGATGCATTAACGTGCCTGTTCTATGATGAGTGTTTGAAAAAATGCAAAGAAGCCCGAGT
>APFE031107558.1:19697-29711 GCA_000404065.3 Pinus taeda
CTATTCTCTTGTATAATTTGTCGGTTTTTACTTGCTAGGTTCAATATTGGTGAGCCTTCTCGATGCTCTTGCGTCCTGATCAGGTGTTGGGTACTATGCCTTGGAGCGTATTTTTCCTTCCAATGTCTAGCCCAAGGCAGATTGGGTTCCTTCATCCATCTCCACCACAACTTGGCACCACAGGCCCTGTTGATTGTGGAGGTGTCTTGCAATTTTAACCCACCCAATTGTTTGGGTTTACATATTTTGTTCCATGCCACTAGTGCCCACTTTTTCCTCTCAGAATTCCCAGACCATGAGAAGGTGCTCTGAATAGTTCTTATTTGTTGGAGGACTCCTTTGGGGGCAGGCATTATGGAGAGCAGATATTGAGGAATAGCTTGAAGGACTGCTTTGGTTAATACTAGCCTGCCAGCAAAATTAAGAGCCTTGTGGGTCCAGTGATGGCATATTTTCTCTAAGCTTGCAATGATATTTTCCCAATGGATTTTTTGCCAGGGTCTATCAGTTAGAGGAGCTCCGAGGTACCTTGAGGGCAGACTGCCTCTCCGGAAACCTGGGATAGTAGAAAGATTTTTTTGCACTACTAGATGAGTATTGAAAAAGAAGATGGTAGATTTAGATAGATTTATTTCCATACCTGAAGCTTTGCTGAAGAGATTGAGGATCCTTTTGAAGCCCAAGGCTTCTCTGATTGTTGGAGTGCCATGTAACATCGTATCATCAACAAATTGTTGGTGCATGGTTGCTGGAATGGAGGGCAGGGGCTGTAATCCTCTAATATTTCCTTTGTCCTTCGTGCTGCGAATCAGTATTCTTAAACCTTCCATCAGGATTACAAGTAAGAATGGTGATAATGGGTCACCTTGCCTGAGTCCTCGTGAGGGGGAGAATTGATCGGACAAGGCCCCATTTACCAGAAAAGAGAATTTAGTAGATTTGATCAGAGCTAAAATCCACTCTATCCCTTGACTAACAAAGCTGAAATCTTTTAAAATTGCTTCTAGGTAACTACAGTTTACCTTGTCATAAGCCTTTGGCATATCAAGTTGCATCATCATACCTGCCACCTTTCTGGTTTTAAGAGTATGAATCATTTCTTGGGCTAATAAAATATTGTCTAGAATTTGTCTCCCCTCAATATATCCATATTTCTCTTTAGAGATGAGGCCCGGAAGAATAGGTTTCATTTTATTAGCTAAGACTTTGGAGATAATTTTATATAAGACATTGCACAAAGCTATAGGCTGAAATTTTGCAGGGGTTTTGGCATCCTCTTCTTTCGGAATCAGGGAAATGAAAGTAGAGTCGAGAGACTTGAGGATAGAGGCATAATGCCGAGAGTCTTCCACAACTTCGCAGATCTCTGTTTTAACAATGTCCCAGCAAGCTTTGTAGAAATTGATGGTGAAACCATCCAGCCCAGGGGCTTTATCATTAGGCATCTCCTTTACCGCTTCTTCCACTTCTTCCAGGGAAATTTCTTGAGTCAGATCCAGGTTTTTCTCATCGATGAATATCTTGGGGATGAATTTGATGAGTTCATCAATTGCCTTTGTTCTATCAACCTCTGGCTCTTGAGCTATGCTGTTGAAATGCATAGTAAGAAGGGTTGAAATTTCTTGATGCATCTATAGAAGGGTTCCCTGTTCATTTTTGAGACTAAGAATTTTGTTAGTCCCCCTGTGGTCCATTGCCGATCTGTGAAAGAATTTGGTGTTCTGTTCCCCTTCCTTAATCCACTGAATGCGTGACTTCTGTTTCGAAAGGGTTTCCTCTTGTTGGCAATGTATCTGCCATTGCTGAATCAAATTTTTTTCTTTGTTTACTATTTCTGAATTAATATCCCCAGTGATCCGACCTTTGTGTATTTCCTCTAATTGATCCTCTAAATTGGCTTTTTCTTTGGATATGTTTCCAAGGACTGTTTTGTTCCAAATTTTGATCTTGTCTTTGATATATCTCAGTTTGCTTTTTAGTCGGTACATTTTGGTACCTCTGATGCCCAGTGGTTCATTCCACCATTTTTCAATCAGTTGAATGAAGTCCAGATGGCTAAGCCAAAATTTCTCAAATCTAAACGGCTTATTTTTTGGCGTACCCTGTATAGCAGCCATTAGAGAAATGGTCCAATGATCTAACCCTCCACTAGGGAGTATATCTGATTCTACTATAACTCCCTCCATCAGAATATTTTCGGAGATTAGAAATCTCTCTAATCGAGAAGCAATTTGTCTTTCACCTCCCCTTTTGTTATTCCATGTGTAAGCTCCACTCTTGGGGTAGACATCCATAAATTTGCTGAGTTGATGAAGTCTAAGAAAGCCTCAGAATATTTGTTGAGTCTCCTTATCACTCCTTTATTTTCCATGAGGGTGGTTATCATATTGAAATCCCCTCCTATGATTGCCTTAGAACAGGGAAATATTAACTTCATATTTAGCAGAGTTCTCAAAAAAAGAAACTTTTCTTCAAGCTTCTGTGGTCCGTAGACATTAGTACATAAATAGGTTTCCAAATTTCCTACCACCTGAGCCTCTACAGCTATAAAGGATTTGGTTGCTTTAGAGGAGAGGACTTTGATTATTTGTGCATTCCACAGAGTAACTAAGCCTCCCTCCCATCCATTGCTGGCAGTTTCCATATATTCCATATGTTTGCCTAATTTCTTGCTTATGTTACAAATAGTGTTGCTTGCACATTTGGTTTCTTGCACAAAAATAATATCAAGTTTATTCTTTTGGACCTTCTTCTTTAAAAGACACTAATTCATTTGGCTATTGAGCCCCCTAGCATTCCAAGAGATGACTTTCATTTTAAAACAAGATTTAGTAGTTTAGAGAAAAAGCTTCTAGAGATTTCATCTTACCCAAGTTTATGAGCATTTGCCCCAATTCCTGTAGTGCCTCATGATTGGTTTTGTGTCCTCTTTTTTCCCTTGTTTCGAACTTGCGGAGGTCTGAAGTAGACCTTTGGTTCATAAACCCATCGCTTTGGCTACGCCCAAGTTCTTGCTCTGCATTTCTATTTCTGCTCTTTGTCTTTCTATTAGTATCTCATTGATTCTCCTAACTTCTTCTTCCGCTATGTGTTCCATCCCCTTCTTTTTACAATTTTCTGCCATGTCTAGTAGATTAACTCCTTCTTGCTCTAGTATGTCTGTCAGTTCCATCTCATCACTTCCGATGTCACTTGTGATCATTTCTAAGTCTTCATTTCCCGCTTCTATTACCTCTTGATTCTGTAATATGATGGTTGAAGGATTTTTTTCCCCGGTTGGAGTTTCAGGTTCTGTTGTAGTTTTATATGCTTCAGATGTGTTTTGTTCCTTATTGTTGTCTTCTAATTTAGTTTCGGTCTCCAGAGCTGCAAAAGCATTGGTAGTATTGCCTTTCGATGTGCTTGCTTTATTTGCTCGTTTCATGTTTGCTCTTTGTCTCGCTTTTGGTCTAGTAAAAAATTCCTTGTTCTTCTCTGCCTTTTCTACCTTGGGGTCTTCCACAGTTTTATTTAATGGGAATTCCCTGATTAAATGTCCATGATCATGACATTTTCTGCATCGGAATGGAATTTGCTCGTAATCAATAACTTGGAAATAATCTTCATCCCTATATTTCAGCCACAGTCGCTCATGTAGTGCCCCCGACACATCCATTTCCACACAGATTCTGGCACAGGAGGTGTATCTTCTCAGCAGGGCAGCTTCTGAAGCTTTTATGAAGGTCCCCAATTTACCACCTATTTGTTTTAAAGCTGCCTATCCCCAATAGTCTATTGGTGGGGAGAAGAGGCGAATCCAGACCGACACCTGCTTGAAGGTTTTATTTTCTGGCACAAAATTGGGCTTCCAAGGCCTAATGTATAGACCCACAGAGGTGAAGAAATACGGTCTTCCATCAAAAATCCTATCCCTATCCTCTAGATTAGCGAAAACGACAGTGAAAATACCTTTACCTCCAAAGTGCAGTCTAACATTACCTTTGGGATTCCATTGTTGCTTTATCCATTGGCATAGTGCCCTTTCTATTGGCGAGAGTCCCACAAACTTGCAAATCACTGCATGTTCGGTCATGTGATCCCGATAGGTTTGAATTTTTAGGTCTGTTATCACCACTCTTAGGGTTTCTTCCGCCTTAGGTTTACATGGACCTTGAGTCTTTTTACCATTTCCTATTTCTGACTTGTCTTCTTGTTCCTTCTTATCTTGATTCAGAGCCCCTTCTTCTTCTTCTGTTTGCCTTTTTTCTCGTTCGTCTTCATGAGTAGAATGTGCTTGCGTTGACTTCTCCCTGCCTATATTTTCTATCTGATTTGCGTTCTCCTTTCCTTTTAGATTCTGAGTATTGTGATCCTCATTACCTTCAAACATTTTTTGTCCTTTGCTGGTCCGGTCCCCTTTCTGTGACCTTCCATATCCCGGAATTTGCACACCTTCCTGTATTGTCTGTCTGTGCAACATTATTTGTTTATACGATGGGGTCCCTATGGACCCCTCGTTTTCCATCTATCGGGTGAGGATCTGACCCCTTCTATGGAGCTATGTTCCTCTCACTCTGTTCTTTTCCAGTTTCGAACCCTAGGTCTGATACGTCCATGAACTGCAAACCCTCGTTCCTACACCATTGTTTAGTGTTACGAATTGATTATGTGTGAATTAATCAATTACTAGTTTATGTTAATGATGATGATCATTTTATGCTTATGATGATGATTGTTTTATTGTTTGATGAGGATGTTATATGATTGATGTTTTTGTTAATTATTATATTGATATTTTTAAGAGAGGAGGAAATAGGTTAATTTAAGGGATAAGGGTTAATTATTGATTTTTAAGATTTCAAGTAAAGGTTTCCACGTGTTGCTTAGTTTTAATCCATCGTCTCGGTTCAAATTGTTCTTCCTTTTTTCTATTTCTATGGCTTCTTTGATCTTCCTTTTAAGATAGTGGTCTTCTTTTCTAACCAGTTTGACTTCTTCCATATAGATGTAATGAGAAGAAGAGTGGACATGTTTGGCTAAGGCCGATTTAGAGGTCCTGTCTCTTTTTAAGTAGGCTGTGTGTTCTTTAATTCTAATATTAAGAGACCTATTTGTTTCACGTATATATTCCTTACCGCGTGAGCAAGGAATCACATAAACACCTTTTTGAAGTTTAGGGTTTATGGGATCCTTGACTGAGTTGATTACTTGTCTGATGGTGTTAGCAGGGGTGAATGCTACATTGATGTTATGTTTATTAATAGTTTTAGTAATTTTATGAGTGGTGCCTTTTATGTATGACAGGGAGACCTTAGGAGTTGATAAATTTTTATTTTTCATGTCCTTGTTATTCTTGATTAGAGATAGGTGCATGGCTTTCTTAATGGTATTTCTATTGTAACCATTTAGTTCAAACACTTCGTGTATATGGTTTAGTTTATCATTTAAATGGTCATGATTAGATATTCTCGCCGCCCCAGTGATTAGGGTGCTAATGAAGCCAATCTTTTGTTTAGGGTGGTGATGGGAATTTGCATCAAGATATATTTTTGTATGGGTTTTCTTTCTATAGACTTGGAAACCAAGAGACCCATCTCTTTTAGTTAGAAGGATATCAAGAAAGGGAAGCGGGTTGTTCTTTTCAACTTCAATAGTGAATTTTATATGGTCAGGTAGGCTATTTAGATGATCAAGGAATAGGTCAAGTTTTTCTTTTGGATGCATCCACTTGGAAAATATGTCGTCTACAAACCTTTTCCATTGAGCAGGGGTCTATGGAAATGACCTAAGAGCCTTTTGTTAGAAGTGCTCCGAAAATATGTTGGCAATTATGGGGGATAGAGGAGAGCCCATAGCCACACCATGAGTTTGTTCATAAATTTTTCCTTTGAAACTAAAGTAAGAGGATCTCAAGCACAACTTCAAAAGATCCACCGTTTCTTTATCAGTGATGTTTCTCATGATCTCAATAGCTTCATCAATAGGAATCATGGTATAAAGGGATACAATGTCAAAGCTAACCATAAGATATTCGTCTTTCATTTCTATGTTATTAATCCGTTGAACAAAAGAATATGAGTCTTTAATATAAGAAGGGGTATTACGAGACATGGCTCTAAGTTTTTTGGCTAGGTGTTTGGCGAGAAGGTAAGTAGGGGAACTTATGGTGTTAACTATAGGTCGTAGGGGTATGTTAGGTTATGGACTTTAGGAGGCCCATAAATTCTAGGAGTAACGGAACTATTAGGGATGATTTTCTTTTTTGTGACATCATCCAGAGATGATCCTTTGATTCTCTTAATAACTTCGCGCATGATTTTTTCAGTGGGATCCTTATTAATCATTTTATAACATCCACTATAGTTTAGATGCTCTTCCATTTTAATGTCATAATTGACTCTTTTAATAACTACAAATGCATTTCCCTTATGAGCCTTTAGGATGACTATGATTTTATTTTTTTTGAGGTTGTTTAGAGCTCTTTTTTCTTCTACGGAAATGTTAAATGTAGGAGGTTTAGAGGTTCTCAGAATTTTTGCAATATCTTGTATGATTTCTTCACTTTTTGCTATATTTAAGTTTTTAATAGCTACTTCAACATTACTAATGACTTCCTCCATAGGTATTTTATTAGGGGTTATGGAAAAATTTAGGCCTTTTTTCAAGATGGATTCAGTTGCATAATCAAGAATGATGTCTGATAAGTTAATGAACTGGGCTTTTCTACTATCCTACGTTGATTGGGATGAGTTTTTAACTTGGTAGATGGATTGTTTGACAAGTTCTTGATATTATCCATGGTTATATTTATATCTACGTTGTTTTCTTTCAAAGTTCTATGCCCTTTAAATATTGTTGCATGCCCTTGAAATATTGTTGCATTGTTTATAGGCCCATTGTTTGCTGTCACATCAAGTGGAATTGTGATGACATGAGAGGAGGAGTTGGAGTGTGTCGGAGTCGATTGCGTTCTGGAGAGATTCGAAGATTTGTCCAGTGTATTCTTGATGGCTATTCTGTTCATGCTACTTATATTTTGTGTTACCACCACGTTATTTACTTCATCCTGGGTGTTGCATCTTGTGATACCCATACTGCTCCGTTCTTGGTTTATGACTACGCTTTTTATAGGATTATCACTTAATTCAAAACCCGATTGTACAATGCTGTTAAGGTTCGGTTCCTGGTTTGTAACTGCGTTGTTTTTAATATTTCAATTGTTATTATCCATGCTTTTTTTCATATCTGTGTTGTTTTCCATCAAAGTTTTATGCCCTTGAATATTCATAACCTCTATTGCTGCGCCATTGTTTTCTATCACATCAAGTGGAATTGTGATGGCAGGAGATGAGGAGTTGTATTGAATCGGAGTTGAGTGCGTTATAGACATATTCAGTGATTTTTCTAGTGTATTCTTGATGGAAATTCCATTCATGCTACTTATATTTTGTGTCGTCGCCACATTATGCATGTTGCTGTTGCTGCTTGTGATACCTGTAACTGCGTAGTTTTTAATATTTGGAAAACTGGTTTGTGTAGTGTTGTTAGGGATTATGGCGTTTATATCCCAACCATTTACCTCCATTACATCTTCATGCTTGTTGACCATATACCGATTGTTGTAGTCCTTATTTTTCATCATGTTGTTTATTTCTGTTCTAGCGAGAAGATGAATGTTATCAGGAGATGAGGAGTGGTTGACATAAAGCAGATTATGTTGCACATCAAGATTAGGGACGCATAAGCTGGAATAAGCATGGTGTCTATGAGAGCATTGGTTGTGTTTTTCATAAACATTGCGTAGATTATTCAATTTCTTTAATTTCTCGATGTTGTTCTTAATTAATTATTTATCAGATTTTATAAATGTAATGGCATCCAAGGATTGCCATAGATCTTGTCTGAGATATGAGGAAAGGTATAGATGAGTCGAATAAAGTTTCTAAGAGGTTTTTACTAATTTAGACCTAACCCATTTCATTAGTGTTTCACTTAATTTTTTGAAACTAGATAGATTTCTATCTAATGGACTGAAGAGGATGTTTGTAGATAGCAAATTTAGGAATGAGATTGTTATCTCTACAATTTTTAAGAAAATTTAGATTGGAATTGAGTTTAGCTCTAGATAATCTTAATTTCTCCAATTCTGATGGGTTGTCCATGACATCCCTTCCATGGTAGGAAAACATATAAAAATATAAAAATATTAATTCGTAACTTTCTTCATATATCTGTAACACTACAAAATTAATAGATATCACTTTGGATACAAACATAGTAACAATTTATTCAAAACTTGATTATGAGCTTAGATGCATGATCCAAGGAATTAAATACCCATTAATTATGCATTGGTGAGGTAGATCACTTTTATTTTTGGGTAAAGAGTAACAACAAATAAAAGATAAACACACAATCATTTCTCAACTAAGCTTGAATCTGAACCTAAATCTTATTCCAAATATGCATGAAAATCTAGAAGAAAAAGTTTAATAGAAAGTAAAAAAAAATTGTGAAAAAGTGAAATAATATGGTAAAACTTTTATATTTTATATTTGGATGGCTCTATTAATGTCTACAAAACTCTTAAAAAACATTAGTGAACTAAGCATAATAATATTGTAAAATCTTATTTACATTAATAATTAAAAAAATAATTTTGTCACCCTTGAATTTTATATTTTTTTTGTAGGTTACAATAAGTTAGTCAATTATAAAAGAATATAAAAATATAAAAATGTTTAAACTTAAATTTTTTTCATATATTTGTAACACTCTTCATATATTTGTAACACAATTAATCGCTATCACTTTGAATGCAAACATAGTCTTCATTGATTCAAAACATGATTATGACCTTAAGTGTTTGGTACAAAAAAATGAGACCATTCTTTATGATGCATTAATGAAGTTGATTTATTGTGTAAAGTGAAACAATACACAGACACAAAAAATTATTTCACAAATGCACCCAAAATTGAACCCTAAATCCCATTCCAAATATGCCCAAAGTTTCCTACTAAAAAAGTCTAAAAAGAGAGTAACAACAATGGTGGATAAGAAAATGGTTGATTGCTACTAAAATTTTGTTTGTGAGATATTTTCCTATGCAATTGCATGCGATCCCTCCTACATTCTTTGTATCCTTTTGGGCATGCAATCCTCCATGCATTCTTTGTATCCTTTTGGGGCACACAATCCACGATGCATTCTTTGTATCATTTTCGGTTTGATGTGTTTGATATTTTAAACCTAATTTATAGTACTTTAATCTTTATTTTTTGGTATAAATTATATGTTATAATAAACATTTTATATATTAAATGAGATTAACCTTATGATAATAGTAAATTGAAAAGTATTATATCAAGAAATATATTATCCTAAATCATATTAAAATAAGAAATTAAGATATATATTGCTTTAAATATAACATCTTTATAAAATGTATTTCTTATGTAAATATTATGTATATTTTAATCCACTTAGAATTACTTTATTACATTATGCCTACATATCTCCTCATATAGCTCCTAGAGAATAATATTTAAAACAAAAAATGTTAGTAACAAAAAAATATTTCAATGTCCATATATTGTTGTAATGGACCATAGTTACTCCCACAAATTAGAAATTATGTTATATGAAAAATTTCATAAAAAATTATTTGGCTAAAATTGAAAAAGTTAGCATTTAAAATGGGATTTTGACTGCATATATGGATTTGGCAACCTAAAAATCCACACTAACATTGTGGAGATTTTACAACTAACACTTGTGATTCTAAGAAATCCCTAAAAAATTTTGGGAAGATTACACTGTGAAATACCCTTTAAAATGTAGAACACATAAACTAGACAAATTGAAAATATAGAACACATAAACTGACAAATTTTGGTGGCACTAACCACTAGTAAATTTAAGCGTTTAAAATTTTCTCCTACATAAATGTAGAGAAAAACATAAATGATGTTGAAAGTAACCTTTGTAGTATATTTATTTACAAATTGTTCTTATCTATTTTTTATGCAAAAA